>SMMQ01002766.1:46049-58521 GCA_008271595.1 [Pythium] brassicae (nom. inval.) | reverse complement strand
GGGGGGGGGGGGGGGGGGGGGGAGCGAGCTAACGGCGGCTCTGTCTATCTGCGCGCGAGGTCGACTGAGCGACGAGGGCTCTCTGCAACGCCGAGAGCGGAGGGGGTGAACTGACTTTGAGATTGTATGCCGCAGCGTGTTCGGTGCGAGCATGGCGTGGGCGGCGGTTGCCCGACCTCCGTCCTGGCCGTCTTGTCGTTGCAACGACCTTCGCACGACCTCGAGCCGAGCACTCGGGGTTTGTATTGGTCGCACAAGAGGACGTTTCGGCGTCGGGTTGCGCGAAGGTCGCTACAACGCGCGGCGAGCTTCCATCCAGTTCGATCTTGTCTTGTTGTTGGTTCGTAGGTATAAAAAGGACAGAACCGGACTCCCCTCTCGGATGCGTTCGTCGAATTCGAGAGGGAATCGGAAAGTCCCCTCTCATTGTCGCTGCGTTCATATTCTTTATTTATAGTGATCTTGTGTCTATTTGTGTTATTATTTTTAGTGACGGACCTATATATATTTCCCGCGGACACTGTGATACTGATCTCAAGCAACCAACCATGGCCCGCCCAGTTGTTTGCTTGGAGCCGTTCGTCAAACTGTAGCGTGAGCCAGCCCAAAGCGTACAATTAGGCAAGCCGTCACATGCTGCACGCTCTAACATGCTACCTCCCACACGCAACCGTTATTGAACCTCAGCCGTGTTGTGTGGGCCGCGGTGGTCTGGTGGGGCCATGCATTCATCCATCCACCTGCCCCATGCGATGCTTGCAGAAATCAAGCGTGGCGCTCTCTTTTCGACTGCCTCGCCAAGAGCTCCGTGAAAGAGATCAAGCGATTCCACCTGCATAGACACCACCCGCCAGCCCAGCAGCACGATCGAGTCGCGCACGCGAGCACTTGCACCGTTGATCATCAAGAGTTGCGTGCGTGTAAGCGAAGGTTGGGATTGAGTGACGCCTGTCGACGCGCCTTCACCGCATTCGCACACGAAGCGCCGTCACCTCTTGACAAACGAGCAAGATTCCTTGTCGTGCGTGCATTTGCCTCTCATGCGCATGAGCATGCGTGTGCATCCCTTCGTGCCGCGCTGCCTTGTTTGTCGCTGGGACCGAGCCAAGTCGCGACGAACAGCGCCGCTTTTGGTTCCGGCCCCACACGAAGATCTGCTCTCAAGGCTGCTTGGTCCAGGCCGGCTGTTGGTGGTGGTGTGCAACAACCAGACCTCCGACCTCGTCGCAGCCAGTCATGCTGGATACTAAAAGTCTTGCAAAACTCAGACTCAGAGCGTTGTTCGAGAATGTTGGACTCAGAAAACTCTGGCGCGTCACCACTTACCGCGTGTCGCAGCTGCGCGTCGAGCCAATCGGCGTGCACCACCTCGACGCGCCACTCGCTCTCCTCAGATGCTGCCTCTATTTTTCAGACAGTCCAGGCAAACCCGCGTCGTCCACCACCACTAGATTTCTCTGACGCGCGTCCAGCTCAAGCTGAAGCAGGACTGAGCCCCTCGAGCTTTGACACTTGCTCGCGCTGGTGGCTTGTTGCCAGGCTTGAGCTCTTCGCGTCGGAGCTCTTGCTGCTGCTGCTACTTTCTGCTGCTGTGTCATGCACGGCACGCCTTCAACACAGCCGAATTTTCACAGCAGCAGGAGCTACAAGGTTCCACCAGTCTGCCCAGTCAGCGTTGCACTCGGATCCAGCGGATTTTGCTCGCGAAGGAATCTCACAGCTTCGGCAGCAAGGCAACCACGCACGCAAGTAGCAAGCCAACAGCCCTCGAAGATCCGAAGTGTTGGCATCGTTGCTGACGGCGCCACAGAACGCACTGAAAGAAATGGCTCAAACACGCGCGCACCGGATTCGATTTTACTTTTTGATTGGTGTGAGGATGGGTGGGTGAAAAAAATAGATGTCCCGCTACCCTTGTAGAGAGTCCTTTTGGGTTTCACTTCCCTCTACAAGGCTAAGAAACATGCCACACGCGACGTCACTCTGCCACGTCGTGTCGGTCACCTCGCACTTATTCGCTTGCTCACGGTACTCGTGTTCGTTCTCCTCGCTCAGGTTCACGATTGCGCACCAGTGAACTCAAGCGGCTCGGTACAGTGGCACGTTTTCGTCGCCAGATCACTGCTGCCACCGTCCTGCCGCTAGGACTCGCGCTCCGTCCGTGGCGAGTGGGACAGACTCCCGTCCCCTGCCGGCTGGTTGAATTCTCGCGCTTGCTGCTCTGCTTGGACCGCTTGCGCGCCTGGTGTCGGTCCCCCTATGCGCGCCAGCCAAAGGCGCCTCACAACCGGAAAGAACGCTCGACCCGCACGACGACGACACCAACAAACCTGCTCGCTTCGCCTGCCTCGTGGACACAGACGAGCGACCCCACTCCCCCACACACGTGAGAGCCACCGCTTATAACTCGCTATGAGAGACACCGGCCTGCCACACAGCGCAAGCGCCTCCACCTTGGCGGCGACTTCCCATGCGGGTGGCGGGCTCGCTGTGGCGGCCGTAGCGTCTCCCACCGGGAGCTCAGCGGTGATCGCCTCCTCCTCCTCAGCCTCGGGCGCGTCCTCCCCCGGCCACGCGAATGGGATCCTGCAGCTCGGCGACATGGGCACCCCGGCGGACGTCGCTGCCGAGCTGGAGCTGCTGCACACCGCGAACCGCGACATGTTCTCGTGGCTGCTGTTCAACTCGGAGAACATGACTGCGTCAGGCGGCGGCATCGCCGACGACCCCTTCCGGATGCTCGCCGGCCACGACGACGGCGCCGCCCCCGGCTCAGCTGGAAGCGGACTGTCGCTCTCGTTTCTCCCGCACGCGCACGACACGGTCCACACGACGGCGACGGCGACTGCGCCGACAGGCGGCGCGGTATCCAGCCGCACGACGGCGACAGCGGCGCCGGCGTCACTTCAACTGAGCGCCGGCAGCGGCCCCGGGGCGGACAAGCTGGCGGCGGCGGCGATGGCGGCAGCGGCGGCCAAGAAGCGCGGCAAGAAGCGCCCGAACGACTCTCCTGTCCAAGTGCCCCGAGCGACGCCGCCGGCAGTCGGCGGGGCGGCGGCGGTGGGGCCGACACCGGCGCCCAAGAAGCACCTGACGGGGAAGGAGAACCTGAACGGCACGCCCATGTCGGCGACGCAGGAGGGCTTGCTGCGCCACCTGGAGTCGGCGAACAACGCGCTCGCGCAGAAGCGTCAGCAATCGGGTGGTGCGTCGGCGTCGGCGTCGACGTCGTCGACGGCCGCGTGCTTCAGCGCGGGCACGTCGACGCCCAAGAGCGAGCGCGCGTCGAGCAGCGGCAGCGACGACACGCTGACGTCGCTGCAGCGCAAGCAGAAGCTCGAGCGCAACCGCGAGTCGGCGCGCGAGTGCCGGCGCCGCAAGCGCGAGCACATTCTCGGTGTGGAGGAGCGCTGCCGCCAGCTGGAGCGGGAGAATATGGAGCTGCGCGGGCAGCTGAAAGCCGGGAAGGAGGCGATGAAGCTCGAGGAGAAGGAGAAGAACCGCGTGTGCGAGGAGCTCGAGCAGATGATCCAGTGCGGCGCGTCCGAGAAGGAGCTGGCCGAGAAGATCGACAACTTCAAGGAGCAGTACTCGGACTACGGGCACGGCCGCCGCTCGGCGTTGAGCTACCACCTCCACCAGATCGAGCGGCTGCTGTTGCCGACGCAGGTGACCAAGATGTGCATCTGGGCGCTGCGCCAGGACGACAGCTTCTGGCAGGACGAGGAGGACGAAACGAGCTTGCCGGTGATCCTCGCGAAGGAGCTCGGGTTGAGCGAGGAGCAGAAGAAGAAGATCCAGCAGCAGCGGTGCGTTCGAGCGCGTGGGTGGCGGCGACAGCGAGTGAGAGCGTGATTGGAGGGTGTGAACTGACGTTGCGTGTGTGATTGTGGTTGCGTGCTGCAGAGGATCGATCTCGTTGATCTGCCAGAATCTCAAGAACGCGCTGTCGCTGCTGGACGAGCTCAAGACTGAGGTGATCCAGAAGAACTCGACGCTAGACATGGAGATGGACAAGCTTCAGAACATCCTGACGCCGACACAACGCGCGAAAGTACGTGGCCGTGTCGTGCCGTGTTGTATGATAAATGGCGGCGGCGAACACTCGTTCACTCATGTTACGCCACTTGCGTTGCGCAGTTTATCGTGTGGGTGACGAACAACCAGGCGTGCATGCACCTGCTCAACAAACTCTGGCGAAGCGTCTTATAAGTCGGCGTTGACCGGTGCTAGCGGCATCACAACGAGGGAGGAAAAGGGAGTGGGACACGTGGATGGACGAGCGTCAAGAACAACGTCTCCAATGGTAGCTGAGGAGGAGGAGGAGGAGGGGGGCCGGGAGAGGAGGGAGGGAGGGGGTCAAGGGGGAGACGCTTGTTTATTTTCTGTATACGTTTAGAAAGCGCGTGCGTGTCGTGGGCGAGTGTGTGTTGTACGTGCGACTGCCCTGTGTGCAGAGGAGAGCAGGAAGGCGTCTCTCGCGTCTGCTGCTGCGCCGCTTTCCCTGATCTAACGCTAATAGCCGTCGTGGTTGTCGTCGCAGTCGGCTTGGCCCTTGCGCTCGGGCGTGACGCGGTCGCGGGCTTCCCGAGTCGCGCGCATCGAGCGCTCACTTTTGGTCCAGCAACGCGCGGCGCATCTTCTTCATGTGGTGGTTCCACTGCTCGGCGTTCGGGTTCGTAAGGCGGTACTGCAGCTCCTCCTCCGAGATGGCCTCCGCCATGTTCACGAGCGATCCGAGCACCGTGCGGATGTAGTTGGCCGAGTCCTTGTCCGGCCGCGCGCACTTGTAGTTCCAGAAGCCCTTGTCGGCGTTGAAGCCAAACTCGAGGATCGCCGAGCGGCTCGGCGTACGCTGGAGGATCTTTTGCACCACGGGCACGTCCTTCGGGTCGAGCACGACGATCGAGTCGAGCTCCACGTGCGTGTTGCGCGGGCCGCCGCACGTGAGCGCGATCGCGTTGCTCTCGTTCAGCTGCGCGAGGAAGTCCACGGTGATCAGGTCCGCCCATTTCCACTTGAGGTACTCCTTGTGCGTGTTCGGCACGTACGGCGTGTTCGGGCAGAACACGATCCCGTCCGTGTAGTGCGTGCGCTTGTCGTCGCTGTAGATGCGCCCGAGGCTCTGGTCGCGCTTCTGCACGCGCTGGATCTGCCGGAACACGTCCATGATGTGGCGCAGCGGCACCCACCGCTTGCGGATGATCGGCAGCACCGCGTGGCGGCTCAGATTCAGGTCGCGCATGCCTGCGGCGTACGGACCCCTGGGGTGAATAACAAGTCCCATACACAGATACACACAAAGGGGCGCCACCGAGTCAGCGCGGCCGAACGTGATGAACCGTATCCATCCACAGCCCGCGCGAGCGACGCACTCGTCCGAGAGAAAGTCGTTGAGGATCGTCAGCCGCTCCGTGAACGGCTTGTCCACGTGCGAGTCCTGGGCCGACGCGCCGGTCGCGATGATGTCGAACACCATGAACACGTAGCGCTTGTCCTTCTGGTGGAGCTGCGAGACGCACGCACGGCCCACCAGTGTCACAACCATCATCAAACTACTCGGCACGAACCAACGCGCGGCCTCGCCCCCATCGGCGTACGCACCACGAACTCGCCGTCGAGCACCGTGCCTTCCGGCAGCAGCAGCGTGAGCGGCTCGAGTCCGGACGTCGTGAACGGCGCGTTCGACCGGTCCACGAGCACCGCGGTGCCGCCTGCGACGACCAAAAAGTACCGCACGCCGTCGGTCTTCTCCGACACAAAGTACTCGCGCGTCTTCACGAGCGGGATGTGCCAGCGCGCAAAGCCGACGGGCATCGTGCCGCTGAACTTGCCGCGCACGCCGAGGCGCAGCTGGTAGGCGTTCTGCACCTCGCTGGCGCCCGCAAAGTCCCAGTTCGTCTTGACCGCCTGCCCGGCGTTCGGCATAAAATACTTGACGAGCTTCCACAGGTGCGACGCCGTCGCCGTCGCGCTGCGCCAGCTCAGCCCATTGTCGTCCGGCTGCTTGAGCCACTCGTCCACGACGAGCTGGTTCAGCTCGAGCTCGACCTCGAACGACCGCTTGTTCGAGTTCTCGTCCAGCACCTTCGTCAGGTCCACGCGTACCTCTCGCCCGACCGCCGACGTGCGGTCTTTGTGGCGCACGCTCTCGGCGGCCGGCATCTCCGCCAGCCCACCGGGGAGCTCGCGGGGCGGGTGCTCACACGAGATCGACACGCGGCAGTCGTACTGGCAGTGCGGCAGGAAGATGTCGATCGACCCGAGGCGCTCCTTCACCTGCACCTGCGGCGCGCGGCGCGCGCCCGTCGTTGGGTCCACCTCCTCGATCACGCGCTTCGACTGCGGCAGGCTGTGCACGACGGTCTTCTCGGCGTGCTCGGCGAAGCCGTCGCCCTTGAGCAGGTACTCGAGGCCCTTCACGAACGCCGGGTACTCAGCCTCGGTCACGCCCGGCACGAACTTGGCGCCCACGCCCTTCATCTGCTCGTCCGAGAGCACGACCGCGGCGTCCATGCCCTCCTGCGACGGCCGGCAGCGCGCCTCCTGCAGGCACGACGTGATCTTGCCAAAGCGCAGCTCCACCTCCACCTCGGCGCCGAAGCCCTTCTCGTCCACGGCGGCGCGCATCTGCTGCAGGAACTGCGCGATCGCGGTGTCGGGCGCCGTCGAGCGGCCGTCCACCGCGATCGCCTGTCCGCGGCCGGCTGTCAGCTGCGCCACCTGCACCTCCGCGCGCCGCGCCGACTGCGCCGACTCGTTCGTGCGCGAGAGCGACGACAGCATGTTGCCGAGCAAGTTGCCGCCGCCGCCGCTGCTGCCGCCGTTGGCCATGCTGGCGTGCGGGCGCTTGGACATGGTCGCCTGCGAGGCTCTTGCTTCGTGTCGACCTGGTTGTGTCGGCGGTCGGAAAAATGAGGAGCTTTTTTGCCCCGACTGCTCGAAAAAGGGCGGCAAAATGGTAAAAAAAAAATTGTACCGCGAGAGACGCTTTATTGATGTGTGTCGGTCACAGTGCGTGCGCGGTCTTGTCGACCTGAAGCCGTCTCGACACACACACGCGCGCTGCGGGTCTCCACACTCGCGTCGATCAGTAGCGAAGCGATGTTGTTTTCGCAACATAAGAGACCTGAACATAACTCTTGCTTGGCGATGGCCCTGCATTTCAGGAGGGTGACGACACCAACCCTGTTGTCGTACTGGTTGGTGTACGAAGATCAAGATCAAGACTCCGTGACGACATTCTATCGCTGATGTTGAGACGCACACAATTGTCTGACAGCGCTCGCGGGACCAGATCTCTCGCCCTTGAGCTCTCGCTTTTTGCTCCCTCGATCTCGTTTCCAGTCGAGGAGGTTTGTCAAAGCGAGCGCGCTCCCTGAGCTTGTTCTAAGGTGAACTCACGTGAGAGAAAGCAGTGAAATCAAGCGACAAATCTCAAACGAAGTGGTTGCAAGCGGCTATCTTGCTCACCAAGCTCTTTGCGCTCACGACCATATGAAAGTGTGCACCTCGACACGCTTGTGTGTGTCGCGAGGCGGTCGCAGCCTGCGACTCGCAGGTTCGAGATGTTGCCACTCTGATGTCGGTAAGAAGAGGTGAGCTCCGCCAGTATACTGCTCACTCATTTATTGTCTCCCTCAACATACGGACTCGAGAGATCTTTGAAGTGGTCGATTCCATCACTTTTGCAAGGTGTATTCGATGATGCAGGATCAGCCTGACCGAGCGGTTGTCGCAGGATACTAGACAGTACAAACCAAATTCATGACTCATTCCAAAGATCATCTTGATGTTTGTATATTACAGAAAAAAATGTAAGAAAAGAACGCATTAGATTGATCCGATTTGAAAGAATATACCGATGTTAGAGGGCGTTCACCCATCCCACCAAAAAAGATTCGCGAGACGATCCGACAACCATTGATCTATTCGCGCGATGATTCGCTGAAATGACCTCATTATCCACCATTTGTTCCAATCAACCTTGCTCCCCGAAAACTCACGCGCCGCTCCATTGTCCCACAGGATCACATTCGCAAAACCTCCCCAGAAGGCAGCGTGCGCACCTCTCTCTCTCAAGGCTCGAGCCTCCCTCCCTCCCTTCCTCCCGCCCGCCCAAGCAGATCGCTGGCGTGCCCTCCCCCCACCGCCAGCTCACTCCGGAATTTGCGCCGCTTCCCCGCCGCGCAGCCGCCCCCTCCAGCAAAGATTTTCACCTTCGACCGCTCCCGCGTCCGCGTGCCGCCCGCGCTCCGCCGCCTCCTCCGCCTCCCCCAGCAGCCGCCCACGTCCGCGTCCGCCGCCATGCCGCAGTTCTCGCCTTTCCGCGCCAAGATGCAGGCTGCGGGCCTGAGCGAGGCCGCCATCAAGGCGTTCGAGTACTCGTACGAGGCACTCGTGAGCGGCGAGACCGGCATGATCGCCGAGGCGGACATCGCCCCCTCGGACGACATCGCGTACCTCGAGGGCCGCCCCGGGAGCATCCGCGAGTCGGTCACGGCCGACCCGGCGCTGCTCAAGGAGACGGTCGTGCTCAAGCTCAACGGCGGGCTCGGCACGAGCATGGGACTCGACAAGGCCAAGTCGCTGCTCACAGTCAAGGGCGACGACACGTTCCTCGACATCATGGCCAAGCAGGTGACAGAGCTGCGCAGCACGTACGCGTCGAACGTGCGCTTCGTGCTCATGAACAGCTTCAGCACGAGCGCCGACACGCTCGAGTACCTCGCCAAGTACCCAGAGCTCGTGGAGGACCCAGAGCTCGAGCTGCTGCAGAACAAGGTGCCGAAAGTGGACGCGGCCACGTTCGCGCCGGCCACGCTCGCGACGAACCCGTCGAAGGAGTGGTGCCCGCCGGGCCACGGCGACCTGTACCCATCGCTCGCAGGCTCGGGCAAGCTCGAGAAGCTGCTCGCGCAGGGCGTCAAGTACATGTTCGTGTCCAACTCGGACAACCTCGGCGCGTCGCTCGACCTCGACCTGCTGACGTACTTTGCGCAGTCGGGCAAGCCGTTTTTGATGGAGTGCTGCGAGCGCACGGAGAACGACAAGAAGGGCGGGCACCTCGCATCGCGCAAGGCGGACGGCCGCCTCATCCTGCGCGAGTCGGCGCAGTGCGCGTCCGAGGACGAAGCGGACTTCCAGAACATTGACAAGCACCGGTACTTCAACACGAACAACCTGTGGATCCGGCTCGACAAGCTCGCGGAGGAGCTCGAGAAGCAGGGAGGCGTGATCCGTCTGCCGATGATCAAGAACGCCAAGACCGTGGACCCGAAGGACGCGAGCTCGACCGCGGTCTTCCAGCTCGAGACCGCGATGGGCGCCGCGATCGAGTGCTTTGACGGCGCTGGCGCCGTGTGCGTGCCGCGCACGCGCTTCGCGCCTGTAAAGAAGTGTGATGACCTGCTGCTACTCCGCTCGGACGCGTACGTGATCACCGAGGACCAGCGCCCGGTGCTCGCGCCGGAGCGCAACAACGTGGCGCCGATCGTGAGCCTCGACGGCAAGCAGTTTAAGCTTGTGCAGCAGCTCGAGGCGGCGCTGCGCGGCAACGTGCCGTCGCTCGTCAAGTGTGACCGGCTCAAGATCACGGGCAACGTTGGCTTTGCGGCCGGCGTCGTGTTCGAGGGCGCGGTCACGGTCGTGAACTCTAGCGACGAGAAGAAGACCGTGCTGCCGGGTGTGTACAAGGACACAACCGTGGACCTGACGGCGCAGAAGGGGCTCGGGCCGCTCAAGGTGTCGACGCTCAAGACTTCGCCGATCCCGGACCAGAAGCCCGGCACGTCGGGGCTGCGCAAGAAGACGAAGACGTTCATGGAAGGCCACTACCTGCACAACTTTGTGCAGTCGGTGTTCGATGCGCTGCCGACGAAGGACGTGCAGGGCGGCACGCTCGTGGTCTCGGGCGACGGTCGGTACTTTAACAAGGACGCAATCCAGATCATCGCCAAGATCGCGGTGGCGGCGGGCGTGGACCGGCTCTGGATCGGCCAGAACGGGCTGCTGAGCACGCCCGCGACGTCGGCGGTGATCCGCGAGCGTGAGGGCGGCAGCGTCGCGTTCGGTGCGTTCATCCTGAGCGCGAGCCACAACCCCGGCGGCCCGGACGAGGACTTTGGCATCAAGTACAACTGCGAGAACGGCGGCCCGGCGCCGGAGAAGGTGACGGACGAGATCTTTGCGATCACCAAGTCGATCGCGTCGATCGCGATCGCGCAGGACTTTCCGACGATCGACACGAGCGTGGTCGGCAAGACGACAGTGACGGCGGACGACGGCAGCCGTGCAGTCGTGGTCGAGGTCTTCGACGCGGCGGAGGACCACGTCGAGCTGCTGAAGAAGATCTTTGACTTTGAGGCGATCAAGGCGCTGATCGCGCGCGAGGACTTTAGCTTCGTGCTGGACTCGATGTGGGGCGTGCAGGGCCCGTACGCGCAGCGCGTGTTTGTCGAGGAGCTCGGCGCGCCGGCCTCGAGTCTGATCAACGCGACGCCGAAGGAGGACTTTAACGGCGGCCATGCAGACCCGAACCTGACGTACGCGAAGGAGCTGATCCAGCACATGGGCGTGGACAGCAAGGGCAAGCCCGTGACTGGCCAGGCAGCCGAGCCGCCAGCGTTCGGCGCGGCCTGGGACGGCGATGCCGACCGCAACATGATCCTCGGCTCGCGCTTCTTCGTGACGCCGTCGGACTCGCTCGCGATCATCGCGGCGAACGCGCACGTGATCCCGTTCTTCCAGAAGAAGGGTCTGCGCGGCGTTGCGCGCTCGATGCCGACCAGCGGCGCCGTGGACCTCGTCGCGAAGAAGCTCGGGATCGCGCTCTTCGAGGTGCCGACCGGCTGGAAGTTCTTTGGGAACCTCATGGACTCGAAGGAGATCTACGGCAAGGAGGACTACACACCGTTCATCTGCGGCGAGGAGAGCTTCGGCACGGGCTCGAACCACGTGCGCGAGAAGGACGGAATGTGGGCGGTGCTTGCGTGGCTCTCGATCCTCGCGGCCAAGCAGACGCCCGGCGCGCCGCTCGTGAGCGTCGCGGACATTGTCGCGAGCCACTGGGCCGAGTTTGGCCGCAACTACTACTGCCGCTACGACTACGAGAACGTGGACAAGGCCGGCGCGGAGGCCATGTTTGCCAAGATGACGGCGTTCGAGGGCGTCGTGGGCAAGCAACTGCACGGCTTTACGGTCAAGGTCGCGGACGAGTTCACGTACCTCGACCCGGTGGACGGCAGCGTGTCGGCGCACCAGGGCATCCGCTACATCTTCGAGGACGGCTCGCGCGTGATCTTCCGTCTCTCGGGCACGGGTGTCGCCGGTGCCACGGTGCGCATGTACATTGAGAAGTACGAGCCGCCGAGCGGGGAGCTGGGCCAGGACGCGGCCACGGCACTCGCGCCGCTCATCGCAGTCGGCCTCGAGCTCTCGGACCTCGTCAAGGCCACGGGCCGCAACACGCCGACGGTCATCACCTAAGCAGGTGCGACGCGAGAGCCGCGGGCGGCAGCCGCCGATGCGGTTTGCTTTTCCTTCCTCCAGCACCAGCGATAGTAGTTCTTCATCTCCACCACCACCCTGCATCCCCCACCGTCGTTCCGACCCACACAGCCACGGGAGCCACCTCCACAGAGGCGCGTCCAGCGGCTGCTGGCACCAGTCAGCGCAGCTCCCGGCACAAGCACGAGCAGCTCTTCAGCTTTATGATGTGCGAGGACAGTGAGCGAGAAAAAAGAGGTTGTTTTCTCGTTTTTCAATATTTCTCACTATCATCCGCGTCTATTTCTGAATTCTAAATAAATAAATAAATACTATATAGACAACACGCAGTTCAATCACACACAGTTGTGGGTTGTGGAACATCGTTTTCAGGGACCAAAGTTTGCATAATGAAATCAAGTCAAATTAATTTCTTTACGGTTGTCACCCACAGAACACAAGAAGGCCGGAAAGGTGGCCCGATTCACAATTTCCATACATTATTGAGTTTTTGTTCAAGCACATTACCAATTTTTGAAATTCATGAGGTTACAAAACTATTTATGAGTTTTCAAAACCAAGTTTAAATCATTAAATACATCAAAAAGCTGTTAAACACGTAATATAAACCCATTTTTAACAGAAAATCTGTTATTAACTGTTCTTGACATGTGTTCCAAGTTCAGTCACACTGATAAATTTCACCTCCCTTTCTGGTGCTCTTACTGTGTGTTGTCTGTAGCTCAATTTTTTTTTACAAAAAATGAGCTACAATGCCGTGCTGTGCCCTGTGAAGCTCTGGAATTTAAGCTTGTGGAATTGCATGATGGCCTCGGTGATGAAAGGGCAGTCGCCATACAGTACAGTATCCCCCTCTCTTTGTGGACCCGAAGTTGCACACAGACAGACAGTGACGCAAATATAGAGTCTTTTTTGTAAGAGTTCGGTGACTGTAGAATTCTAAACCTTCATACACAAGAGTAGA
>SMMQ01002766.1:4983-39337 GCA_008271595.1 [Pythium] brassicae (nom. inval.) | reverse complement strand
CCCCCCCCCGCCCCCCCCCCCCCCTCGCTCTCATTTTCTTTTTTATCCGTGAAGGACTGGCAAATGCTTTGATCGATACAGACTCGTATGTGAAGTCTCAATTTGACATGTTCTTTTGATTACATAATTTTTGCTTTGATGAAAGCACAGACCGGTAGTGTTCTAAAAGATAACATAAAAGTCGCCAAAAAATGGGTCCCTTCTTTCTTTACAGAGATGGATGATTAAATAATTTATGTCCAACTTGGACATCCGTCATTCGATACAATCCGCTACTAACATACTTTTTTACGTAGACAATTCAAAATTGTCCAAGTAAAAAAGCACAAAATCCTCTTTAAATATGTTATACGCGCGTTTTTGAGCGAACGATATAAAAAAAATGTTTTCAAAACGTTTGCTCGAAAACTCGCGTGTAGCATTTTTAGAGAGGATTTTGTGACAAAGAGCAAAAACCCTTCTATCACGTATTTTTTTTTAAACCACGCTTTTCAAAATTGCGTTTTTGGTGGTGGGGTGGAGCGCGCTAGTGATAAAATTAAGATGGCGACACCCGGCGTTGGTGCTGGCGGCGCCGACGCACCGGTGCAGCAGGTGGCGCTCGCGCGCGAATGCGAGTACCGCGTGGAGGTCGGAGCGCAGAACGCCGTGACGCTGAAGCTCAAGTCCGGCTCGGCCGAGCTCTTCGGCGTGGAGCTCGCGCCCGACCGCGCGTACACGCTGCGCGACGCAAAAGTCGCCGTGTTCACGTGGTTCGGCTGCGTGCTCGAGGTGGGCGGCGCGCCGGACGTGGCGTACGTGTCCGAGGAGACGCCCATGAACAGCTACCTCAACACGCACGCGCAGCTGCAGCGGCGGCGCGAGCTGGCGGCGGTGAAGCGCGCGGCGGGTCCGCGCGTGCTCGTGGCCGGCCCAGTGGACGCCGGCAAGTCCACGCTCGCGCACGTGCTGCTCGCCTACGCGCTGCGACTGGGCGAGAAGCCGACGTTTGTGGACCTGGACGTGGGCGAAGGCGCGCTCAGCGTGCCGGGCACGCTCGCGGCGACGCCGCTTGACATGAACTCGCTCAGTGTCGAGGTGTGTGTGCGTGTGCGTGGGTGTGCATATGTGTATGCGTGTATGTGTGTGCTGCAGTGTGGCGCCTCTCACGCGTGTCTTAATCGGTGCTGTGCGGCGCCCACAGGAGGAGTTCGTGCTGACGAACCCCCTCGCATACTTCTTCGGCCACGCGGCGCCGGCGGACAACGTGGAGCTCTTCCGCCACCAGATGCAGCAGCTCGCGGCGGCGGTCAAGCGGCGCATGGAGAACGACGCTGAAGGTGCGTTACCGAGCACACGTACGTTGCATTCCTTCGCACTCGTTCCCACACTGTGTACGCGTCGCGTCGCGCAGTGAACGCGTCGGGCTGCGTGATCAACACGTGCGGGTGGGTCGACGGCGCGGGCTACGACCTGCTCGTGGACGCGGTCGCCGCGTTCGAGGTCGACGTGGTGCTCGTGATTGGCCAGGACCGCCTCTTCAGCCGCCTGCAGAGCTCGCTCGCCAGCAGCGCGGGGCTCTCGATCGTCAAGCTCGCGCGCTCGGGCGGCGTCGTGCCGCTCAACACCAAGCACCGCTCTGCGCGGCGTCTTGCACGCACGCGCGGGTACTTTTACGGCGCGCACTCGCTCTCGCTCGCAGTGCCGACGCACTCGCCGTGCATCACGGAGGTGACGTTCGACGAGGTGGACTTCTTCGTGATCAAAGGTGTGTCTGTGTTCATGTTTGTGTTTGTGTACGGATGTTTGTGTTTGTGTGCGAGTGTGTGTGTGTGTGGGTGTGGGTGTGGGTGTGGGCATTCGTGTATTGGGTATTAGTACATGTGAATTGTATGTACGTGATTTTTGAAAACAAGTTGTGTTTATGGAAATGTATCATGTATTTGTGTCCGTGTGCACGTGAATAAACTGGTGTTTATGGATGTGTTTATGGAAGTGTACCGTGGCACCGTATGTAGTACATTCACTCACCTCACTCTGGTGTTGTGCGTGCGTGGCAGACATGAAAGTGTCGGCGGTGATGTTGCCCGTTGGCCAGACAGAAGACAAGCTCGACCGGCTCGTTGTCGTCAAGGTCGAGAAGACGCAGGAGCTCTCGCACTCTCTCGCCGCGGTGGCGCACGGGGCCCCACGTGCGCTGGAACCGCGCGACGCGTCGGACCCTTCGTGGCTGCTCGGCGTCCCAGCCGCGGGTTTTGTGTTCGTGTACGTCCACACGCGCTCTCACTCGCTCGTCCTCCTCCTGTTGCTGCTTGCAATCTCACCACGTGCCACTCGCGCATGCTCCTTCATCCACACAACAGCAAGGAGGTGCGGGAAGACGACAAGAAGATCGTGCTGCTCGTGCCGTCGCCTGGGCCGCTGCCGTCGCGGAACCTCATTCTCGGCTCGATCAAGTGGATCGAGTGAGCGTCGTACCCCGCGACCATCGCGACAGAGTCGGAAATCGTCAGCCAACACGCGACGTCCACAAACACGCACGCACACACGCCCAAGTTCACCTCTCGATGGCTCCCACAGCATGTGTGCTCTATTCAAAGGCTCCTCTCCTCACCGCCAGCCTCACTGGCTCGCCCTCACTACTGGCTGCTTGGGCTCAGAAGCCCCAGCCCTTGTCGGTGCGGTTGAGACGATACCAGTCGCCGCCGTTCAGGTCCAGCGCCTGCTCGAACTCGCCGGCACGCGCCACGATCTTGACGACGAGCTCGTAGAACTCGATGTTCGTGCTCTCATCGAGCTTGGCTGTAAGCTCGTCGTAGATGAGCACCGCCGCCTTCCAGTCGCCCTCCTTGTCGCACGACGCGAGCGTGTGCCGCGCGATCTCGGCCTTGACCGTCGTCGCCATCGTCGCGGGGCACTCCTTGTAGATGTCCAGCAGGTCGTCGTGCGCCCCCGCCGCCTCGGCCGCGCGCGCGGCGAGCACGTAGAGCGCGTCCGAGGGGAAGTGCAGCAGCGGCGCGAGCCACTTGGCGTGCGCGTTGCGCGACGCGACGTACTGGTGGTAGAGCGCGAGCGCGTCCTCGTCCGCACTGGCGCTGAAGCTAAAGCGCTCGGGCGTGTCGTCGTCGTCGTCGTTGTCGTCGTCTTCGGCGTTGTTGCTGTTGTCGTCATGACTGTCGCTCCGCTGTTGTGGCTGCTGCTGCTGCTGCAGCAGCTGCGGCGATGGCGGTGACTCCATCAGCAAGCGCTGCTTCATCATGAGCGTGAACGAGAACGTGGTCGCGAACCCGTCCTTGTCCATCTGCTGCAGGTACTCGTACGCGCGCGTGTACTTGCCCGCGGCGAGGAACGTCGCGAGCAGGTGGTTGTGCGTGACGCTCGAGAGCACGTGGCCACGGCCGAGAAACTCGTCGACGAGCGCCACGGCGGTCGCGTCGTCGCGCAGCTCCTTGCAGGCGCGCACGAGGAAGTTGAGCGTCTTGGCGCTCTTCGCGCGGCGCCGGCACGTGTAGTCCTCGCGCCAGAGCGCGACGACCTTGGCGAACTGCTTCGCGCTCGTGTACACCGCCATGAGCGTCTCGTAGTGCGTGCGGTCGAAGCGCACGCTCTGCGGCGCCGTCGCGCTCGTCGCGTCGGTCGCAGCGGCCCAGTAGCGCTCCGCCTGCGCCGCGTCCTGGGTCACCACGCAGCCCTCGAGCAGCATGTTGAGCGTGTACACGTCCCACTTGGCGCCGTCGGCCGCCATCATATCGAGGATCTGCGGCAGCAGCTCGACGCGGCGCGAGCGCACAGCGCCCAGCAGCAGCGCGTTGAACGTCACGGCGTCGGGCGCCACGCCGCGCGCTTTCATGGCCGCGAACACGCGCAGCGCCTCGTCCACGTCGCGCGCGTTGCCGTGCGCCGAGATCATCGAGTTGAACGTGTACAGCGTCGGCGCTGCGTGGCGCTCGACGAGCCGGAAGATCGCGTTGAGGTGGTGCAGGTCCCCTGTGCGCGCGCACGCGCTCAGCGCCGCGTTGCAGAGGTGGTCGCCCGGGTAGATGCCTTCGTCCAGCAGGAGCTGGAAGAGCCGCGTCGCGACCGCGTACTGCCGGCTGCGCGTGCACGTGATGATCGCGGACGCGAACACCGCGCTCTTGTCGGCGTCGTCTACGTACGGGATCGCGTCCATGAGGTCCTCGATGTCGTCCCACCGATCGAGCCGCGCGTACGCGAGCACAGCGGCGCCGTACGTGCGGTGGTTCGGCGCCACGCCGTCCTGGATCATCTCGTTCAGCAGCTGCAGCGCCGTCGGCACGTCCGCGCGGCTGCCGCGCGCGCACGCGTGGATTGCGCTCGTGTACGTGATCACGTCCGGCGCGAGCTCAAAGTGCTTGGCGATGTCGAGCACGCCGAGCGCCACCTGCGCGTTGCCGAGCCGGGCCGACTCGGCGGCCACGCGGTTCAGCCGGTTGCGGTCCGGCTCCTGGATCTGGCTGCGCAGCACGTCGAGCGCGGCGTCGCTGCGGTTCATCTTGATCAGCGCGCCGGTGATCAGCACGAGCTCCTGGTCGCTCCACTTGGTGTCCAGGATCGGGAACTCGTCCATGTACTGCCGCCAGCGTTCACGCAGACACACACACACGATGTCAGGCTCTGCCGCTGTATACCCGAGTTCCCCCCCCACGCTACCTGCTCGCGGGGAGCCTCGCCGCTCACTCACCTTGCGCAGCACGGACGACACGGTGCCCGCGGCCATGCACTCCTCCAGCAGCCGCCGGAAAGACGCGCGGTCCATGTGCTTCCATTTCTTGCCCGCCGGCCGCTCCGCGCTGTAGTTGCTCGGGCGGTGGCGCCACGCGCCTCCCGTCGCCGGCGCCAGGAGCTGTGAGTGGTCGCTCTCTTGGCCGCCAGAGGTGGTGGTGGGGACAGCAGCGGCAGATGGGGCGCTCGAGACTGTGGAACGCGTCGACAGCGCGCGGCGCAGTGCGGGCAGGAGGACGCCGCCGCTGCGCTTGGGGGCGACGCGGATGGCGGCCATTGCGAGCGAGGTGAGGGCAGAAGCACGTGTCCTTGTGCGCCGAGCTCTCTCTCTTTTTGAGTGGAGACAGTTCCTGTTCCGAGGGACTGAGTTTAATGTGAGGTCGTTAATTTCAGGTTGCAAAACTTGTTGCGATTGGTATACGAACCTATTCAAAACTATGGGTGATTCGGATGTACTTTTCCCAAGTGAGCACATTTCGAACGCGCAATGTTTTAGAGGTTGACGAGCACTTCAATGCGCGCATTGAGTGCATGAAGCTGGCGCTGGCGCTCACAGTAAGCGGAAGACTTGCTCAAACAGTAAGCCGAAGACAAGGTGGCGCTACTACGGGGCTTTCTGCACAAGCAGGTACTACACACTGTAGTACACTTCTGTTGCCGCTACTTTTGCTGGTGAGCACTCCGAAGTCGACACGACTTCGACTTGGCGCAGATCCGCCGCATGAAGCTCTGGAAACTCCACTACTTTCTGCTCAAATTGTTGTTTGAAGACTTGGATGGTGTTGGTGCGTGGCTGTCAAGGTGTACTAGTACTTGTTGAAACCCGAGGTGTTCTCGAGAGTTCGCATCCGCAGAACTGTGCTAGGACCAACGCGAAGACGGTCTCACATTGGCATTACTTGCAGTGCGAGGCGACGGGCCGTCTTCGCGTGGCCGTTTTCGCGTCTCCGAGGCCTTGTTCGTGTGGCTGTCCTTGCCAGGCCGTCTTCGAAGACTTCGCGAGGCCGTCTTCACTGCAAGACCAAAGGCAACTTCGTTGGCAAGAAGATCGCGAGCTGACGCGCAAGACGTCACCATGTCACAGAAACACGCAGTGTCAGCAACAGAACGCACGGCGATTTCGACCTGCTCTATCGAAATCAGTAATAGCAAATCGAATTCTATAAATCGTACTTGAACGGAATTAAACTGCACCTCACTTTCTTGAATGCGAGTCTGTTCGATTAAGTACGAAGTATCCCAGACCTGTTCAACCCGCGGCACTTCTCAATTCGCGTCCTCGAGCTCAAGCACCTCCAAGCTCCAAGCGCCCCGGACGCCCCAAGCGCCCCGGACGCCCCAAGCGCCTTCCAAGCCCTTTTCTCTCGCTCCTCTGCACGCCCAGATCATGGTGGTGAAGCTCCTGACGCACGAGCACGGCAAGGGCCGCGTGCGGCTGCTCAAGGTGACACGCGCCGCGGACAAGCACACGGTGCTGCAGCTCGAGGCCGAGATCCTGCTCGAGGGCCCCGCCGAGCGCGCGTACTACAACGGCGACAACAGCAGCGTGCTCCCGACCGACTCGGTCAAGAACACGGTCTACGTGCTCGCGAAGAAGCACGAGTTCGACACGATCGAGGACTTTGCGCTCATCCTCGCCAAGCACTTTGTGGCCACGCACCCGCAGATCGTCGACGTCGCCAAGGTGAAGCTCTTCGAGACCCACTGGGAGCGCGTCGTGACCGCCGACTCGACCGGCAAGGTGCGCCCGCACCACCACGCGTTCGTGGGCGTCGACAGCGGCATCGCCACCACTTCGTACGTGCCTCTACGCTCTCTCTCTCTATTGCGAGCGCTCATGTGTGGTGTGTGTGAGGAAGTGAGGCAATGCTGCCTGCACGTCCACCCCAACTGACTGCGTGTGCTCCTCTCTCTCGCTATGGAAACAGCGCGGTGGCACGCAAGGCGCCGCACGGCGGCGAGCCGGTCGTGTCGCTCTCGGCAGGCATCGACGGCTGGCGCGTGATGAAGACGACGCAGAGCAGCTTCGTTGACTTTTTCCGCGACGAGTACACGACGCTGCCGGACGTGCCGGACCGCCTCGTCGGCACGGTCGTGAAGGCGTCGTGGACGGTCGCACCGGAGGCGCTCCGCTCGTGCTTCAAGACGCAGCGCGCGCAGGTGAAGAAGACGCTGCTCGACGCGTTTGCGGGCCCGGCGGACGTCGGCGTGCCGAGCGACGCGGTGCAGGCGACGCTCTTCCAGATGGGCGAGGCGGTGCTCAACAAGTGCCCGTTCGTCACGGACGTGAGCATCCTCATGCCGAACGTGCACAACCTGCCGGTGGACGTCACGCGCTTCGGGCTCAAGAACCTCCACCCGCACGGCGAGGTCTTCCTGCCGACGTCCGAGCCGCACGGCATCATCCAGGCCACGATGGTGCGCGCGACCTCGCGCCTGTGAGTGCGGCCCGTCCGATGCCCGGTAGTCAGTCCGTCACGTCAGTCTATCGGTCGCCACATACAGTAACACCATCGTGAAGAGTGAATGCGTTGCGGTCGGCCACTCAAGTGGGAGTGTAGTGGACTGTAGTAAGAGGCGCTATTGCGAGAGATCGGAGCCGCTGCGGGCGTCACCCGACGCTGTAAAAGTCCGCGAGCGACCGCGCGAACGCACGCGCTTTGCTCTGCAGCGACGGGTACTGCGCGCGCTCCTGCAGCACGTGCACATGGCGGTGCATCTCCTGGAAGCAGCCATCGCACGCAGCGCACCGCTGGGAGCTGCAAGTAAAGCAGCGAGTTGGTATACACAGACACACACACAGCGGTGCTGCTGAACAGCAGGTGGCCATGACACGCAACGCACGCACCGTTGTTCGGCCGCGAGGTCCACGTCCCGCGACGACCGGAACTGCTTGGACCGCAGCGAGTCCTTGACGATCGGAGCGAACGCGTCGAAGAGCTTGAGGCCGAACTCGAGCCCGACGCTCAGGTACCTGCGACGTGGTGGGTGCGCGTCAGCCAACCAGCTAACCAGTCCCCCACCCCCTCCTTCTCTTCTCCACCAGTGACGCACATCTCAAACTTGCTCGTGAGCAGCTCTGTCACGAGCGGCAGCAGCAGCGCGCAGCCTTCGAGGTCCAGGCCGAGCGCCTGCAAGTCCGTGACCCGCAGCACGTCGACGACGATCGCCTCACGCTTGCCGCTCGGGAGCTGCGCGAGGTACCGGAAGCCGTCGTGCAGGTTCCCGCGTTCCCAGTACGCCAGCAGCTGCTGGACGCACTGGTGCCGCGCTTTGAACGTCTTGACGCACGTGTCCATCCCGCAGCGCAGCTCCATGATGTAGTCCGTCGTCACCACGTCCTCCGGCGCCGGTGGCTCTGTGCGCACACAGCGTCCGCGGCTCGTCGGCTCCTCCTGACAGCGTCTCGTCCTCCATCCAAGAGTGCGTGGCTCAAGAGGCAACGCACCAGTGACGCCGCCGCTGCGGCTGCTGGACGCTGGTCGGCCATAGAGCTGAGGCGGAACCGCGTCGGGAGGCGCCATCCTCGCGTCGTCTGCGCCGCATCACCACAGGCACGGCACACGAGGCGGTTGGTTAGTGGCGCCGCCCTCGCTCTCACGACACCACTCGGGACTCATTCTCGCTCTCCGCTGCACACGCACGGGATCGACGAGGGTCCTCGGTGAAGCGACTGCCGGTTCCTGACGCCAGCAGCGCTGCTGGAGTAGTCGGGCGACTGGAGATAGCGACGCGGCTCTGGAACTCGGGTGCGAGGCGCTCGGTGCTGCTGGTGACGCTCGACGGGTCTCTCGCTCTCGCCAGCCCCTGCTGGCTGGCGCTCGGCGGGCGACTGGACACAGGAGGCTGTACTGGCGCTGGCAACGGCGCTGGCTGCAGAGGCGGTTGAGAGACCGCATGCGACGCGGGCGCTGCTGCTGCTTGGCCTCTTGTGTGTTCCAGCCGACTTCGTGCGCCGCCGCCGCCACTTGCGTTGCTGCTGAACGGCCGGAGCTGCTGCGCGTCCAAGACCCAGATCGACACGAACGCGTCCTGGATCGAGCCAATCATGACCTTCATGTCCTGCAACATCGTCGAGTCCGCGTGGGTCTCCACGGCGCCGACGTCCTTCGGGCGAGGGCACATGACACTGTCGTGACACTGCGTACGACGGCCGCGATGAGAGAAAAAGCAGAGAACGAAGAGAGAGAGAGAGAGAGAGAGAGAGAGAGAGGGCGAAGGCAGGCGACGGCCTCACCTCGATCGCCGTCTCGTACGACCACACGCGCACAGCTTCGGGGGAGCAGCAGAAGAGGTACTTGCCGCCGTGAGGCTCCGCGACCGTGTGACACATTGTCGTCGTCTGCCGCAGCGTCAGAGCCGTCAGCCTCAGCCTACCAAGCAAACAAAACTCTCTCTCTCCGCAAAACGAACGACGCGCTGCTCTCCGAACCACCGCACCGTCGCGTTGTCCGTGGGCGTGAGCCCGATGAGCGCAAACTCCTGCACGTCCCAGAACCGCAGCGTCTTGTCCGCCGCCGCCGACACGAGGATGAACTCTTCCGGGTTGAACTCGAGGTCTAGCGCAGCAGCCGCGCACGGCAGTCAAGTTAACCAGCCGAGCGCGTTTCAGCCTGACTCGCGCGGCTGTCAGTGGAGCGACGCGACGCACTGGTGACGGCGCCGCTGTGCTCCGCGAACTCGCGCAGGAGTTTGCCAGCCGTGAGGTCCCAGATCCGAATCGTGCCATCGAGCCCGCCGGACGTGAGCCAGCGGCCGTCAGGCGTGAAGCGCACCATCGTGACTTCGGTCTGGTGGCCCTTGAACGCCTGCATGCAGTTCTTGGTGCGCAGATCCCAGACCTTGACGATCGTGTCGAGCGAGCCGGAGGCGACGTAGTCCCCGTACAGGTGGTAGTCGAGCGCCGTGCACGTGGACATGTGCCCTTTGAGCGTGCGGCTCACTTTGCCCGCCTCCAGATCGAACGCCTTGATGGACCCGGCCTTCGAGCCCGCGACGACCTTGCGCTCGAGCGGGTCGAACACCACGCTCTCCACGGCGCTCTGGTGGCCGGAGAGGCTCTGGTGACGCACAGTCACATACACACCGCGCATCAGGCGAGCGTCCGATTGGCGGCGCATCGTGCGAGTGTCGTCGTCAGCAGCAGGAGCAGCAGAGCCAGCAGAAAGAAGGCCATTCATTCGCACCATGATGTTCTTCGTCTCTTTCTCGCGCATGCGCCAGAGGTTCACTACATTGTCGTCGCCGCCCGTTGCAGCCACTTGGCCCTGCAAATGCACCAGCAGACACAGTGTGAGAGCAGCAGCTCAAGTCATATCGGTACGCCGGAGTAGGAGCTACTGATACTCGAACGAAGGAATGCACCGATTTGCGGCCGAATGCGAGGCAGTTGACGGTGCTTGCGTGGCCGAGAAAGTGGGCTGCAGCCATGCGCCAGCCGCATTAGATAGAACCCAGCATACCGCCGTGTCCAAGAGCAGCAGCTGAGAGCACACGCACAGTGCCGCGTGAGCGCCATGACCCCGAAGTGACTGCTCACGCTGCGATGAAAATGACGGCGCACTTTAGCGGAGAGTGCGGGAGTTTGAGGCGCGACCCGCGAGCCAAAAAGCCGAAGAAGCTCATCATCAAGCAGGTGAGCCCCACCCAGCGCGCGTCCCGCACTCCCCCGTTACTGTGCGCTGCCTCAGCTCACGCGCTCCTGCACGCAGCCGCCAGCATGTCGGTCTTCCTCGCCGTGCTGAGCTTCGTCGACATCGTCTTGCTCACGTTCCTCAACGGCTACTGGGTACGTCTCGCGCGCTTTTGCACGCCACCGCCGTCGCCCGTCCCCAAACAGTACCAACCAACGCAACTCGTTCGCGCGCTGCATGCCAGCTGATCACACTGGACGAGCTCGAGCTCGACCACCTCAACCCGGCGGATGTGGCCAAGCGCCTCAACAAGCTCGTGTGTACGTGCGGTGGCCGCCAACTGGTTGGTTGGCTACTACTGGCTCAGTGGTGCGCGCGGTGCTGATCGGCTCTCGCTGGTTGGTGAATGTGGCGTGCAGACCCGGAGATGGTGCTGCACGGCGTGCTGATGTTCCTGTGCTTGGTGGCGTGGGCGCCGTACGTGCTGCTGCTCAACGTCCCGATCGCGCTGTGGCATGCCCGCCGGTACGTACGCGAGTGGATGCGATTGGCTGGCTCGTTGGCTGGCTGGTGCGGAGGAGACCTGATGGTGTACGCAATAAACCTCATGACCTGCCACCGGGGACACGCAATGGCAGCGTGATGCGTAATGAGCACATGCTCGACCCGACAGAGATCCTGCGCTTCAAGAACCTGCAGGCCGCGCGCGTGGAGGCGATCGCAAAGACGGTGTTCTACGGCTTCCAGATCGTCTACGGCATGTTCTGGTGCGTCACGCCGCGCTGGTGTCGTGACAACACGAGTGGTGCGGTAACGTGACCCCTGTGGGTGCTTGGGTTGTAGGATGGTGTCTGCGATCGTCGCCGCCGCCAAGGGCGGTCGCAAGCCGCGCAAGTGAGCGCCGTGTGGTCTGCGCGCGTCTTGTCTCACGATGCCGCCATCGCGTTATCCAGTGGCGCTGCAATAGTCCGCGATGGAGTAAGAGAGAGCGACCCGCGTGTAGAGAGAGAGAGAGAGAGAGAGAGAGAGAGAGAGTTGCGCAGCAGCAGTTCTTGCTGCTGCCTGTTTTGCCTGCCGAGCATTTCATCTAAAAACACTGTCCACTCTGCCTCTGAGTTTGTACGCGTTTCGCATTCCTTTTTCGCCACTTCACGCTTGCATAAGTCAGAACTCCCATCGACACGACAGGAGCGGCACCATGCGAAGACGGTCGGAGCGACGCCGTGCGGCCGCCGCGGCGGCAGCTGCGAAAGGCGCGACCGTACCGGAGTTGCCTTCTGTAGCGCCCCCGGACGCGGCTGCGACGGTGACGGCGCCAGCGGCTCCTGATGCCGCGTCCGCGGTCGGTGAAGGCTCCTCGACCTCCGCGCCACTTCCGCCACCACTTTCACGCGCCGCCAAACCGCTGGCGGCGCTGCCGGCGGCGCAGTTCCAGCTCTACGTGCACGGCCACGAGTTCCAGAACGGCGAGGAGCTCGTGCTGAACCCCGAGTACTTTCCGCAGCTGCGCGAGCTGCACCGCGACGACTACGTGGTGGAGCTCTTCCAGCCGCGCGCGAGCCCGGACGACGACGACAGCGTCCGCGGCGGCGGCAGCGGCAGCGGCGAGCACCCAAGCGAGCGCTCGCTGTCATTCGCGCCGCAGTCGGGCGACGCCTCGGCCGCGGCGGCGCGGCAGCACCTGCTCATGGAGATCCCGGTGAGCAGCAATCTGCCGGTGCGCGGGCGCATGCAGGTGAGCGTGCTCAAGGACACGGCGGCGGACTTCCAGCTCGCGCCGTACAAGGACGTGCTCGTGCGCTTCGTGCCGAAGGCGCACGTCGAGGTGGACTTTGTCGAAGTCTCGCTTAAGGACCAGTTCATGTCGCGGCGCGACCTGTGGTACCTCAAGAAGGCGGTCGTGGGCGCCGCCATCTACGTCGGCAAGAACATCCGCGTGCACGGCGCGCGCTGGCAGGTGATGGACGTGCGCGCGGGCGGCGACAAAGTCGCGAGCGGCGTCATCTCGGACCGGACCAAGTTTGCGTTCCGCTCGCGCACGTCGCGCGTCATGTGGCTCGTGCAGCTCACGCCCGAGATGTGGGACATGGCCAACTCGGGCAAGCTCTACCTCGAGATCTTCCTGCGCGTCGTACAGAGCGTGCTCAACAAGTGGATGAAGCACAAGGTCTCGCACAGCCTCACGATCATCTTCTTTGCGCGGAGCTACTACCCGGACCTCGAGCGCGAGCTGGACGCGCCGCCGCTGCCGACCTCGGGGGTGGCGTCCGGCGCCGCGGCATCGTCGTCTGTCTCTGGCCGCAAGCGGCGCGCGTCGAGCGGCGCGAGCGCCCGCACGTCGCGCGCGCACGCCGCGGGCTCGAAGCGCCGGTCGGCGGACCGCGAGCGCACGTTCCCGTATGAGCGCCGCGACTACTTCCCGGTCGGCGTTGACGAGAACGGCCGGCACTTCCAGGACTTTTACAAGGTCGTGGCGTTCGACAGCATCGTGACGGACGTGCAGCCGCTGCTCGTGAAGCTCAAGCGCGAGATGAACGAGTTCCCGCACGCGTGCGGGTGGCAAGCGAACCCGTCGCAGCCGTTCTACGCGGGGCCGCCTGCGCCGCCATCGCCGTCGTCTGCGCCGCCGTCGTCGTCGTCGTCCGAGTCGGAGCCGACAGGCGCCACGCGCGAGTCGACCCCTCGCCTCGGTGTCCCGTCCTACGCGCGCGACGGGAACCTCCTCGAGGCGATCAACCTTGTGCTCAACATCTTTGAGAAGCACCACATCGACCGGCACCTCGCGCGGAGCGGCCAGAGCGTGGTGCTCATGACCGCGGGCAACGGCATCTTCTCGGTCAACAAGCGCCTCGCCGAGATCACGGAGCAGCGCATGATGGACCACGGCATCGGCATCGACCTCATCTCGCTCGCGACACCGCCGCTGCACAAGTGCCCGCTCTTCCTCTTCAAGCAGTCGGAGCTGAGCGAGATGAAGCTCCCGGGCCGCGCCGGGGAGGCGAACGCGGTCGCGGACGCGTGTCTGTGCGCGAACCAGACTGGCACGAACGCCAAGGCGTTCCAGCGCCGGTCTCGGACAGCGTCGAACGACGGGATGTTCGACAGCCAGTCCGTGGCGGACGCCGGCGCGGCCTCGGTGCGGCCGACGCAGCTGTGCAAGTACTGCACGCAGCGGCTGGAGAACCGCAAGAATTACGTGATCCCGCTCTGGATCCCGCTCTGCTTTGTCGAGGAGGACATGATGGTCGACCACGTGTGTCCGCTCGACGAGGACATCACGCGCCAGTGCGCTGTGTGCCACCCGAAAGAGCCCAAGACGAAGGACTTTGTGCCGCTGCCCATGTGCCGCATGTTCAAGGACGACGACCGCTTCATGCGGGCGACGTACGCGCTCCCCAAGCCGCTCGAGAAGCTCCTGAACCGTTTCCAGGACGACGGGCGTGCCGACCGGGCGCTCAGCGACGACAGCGACCGGCGCGCGCGGCTGTCGACGACCCTGATCTCCGAGTACTCGACGTACAACGACCTGCTCTTCGCGGGCTTTGACAGCGACCTTGTCCGCACGCGGTCTCCGTCCATCACGTCGGTGGACGACCTCATCACGTACGGCGGCGACATGCTGCCGACTGTGCGCTCGTTCTCGCCGTCGGACCGGAACAAGGTGCTCCAGCAGTTCGAAAAGTACGACGACCAGGTCTTTGGGTTTACAGGGCAGCGCGGAGCTGTCCCGCTAAAGCCGCTGGACGGAGCCGACCGCCTGTGTCTGACGCCGCCACTCGGGCCGCGGCCGCCGCCCGGCTCGAACTCGAAGAAGCGCGTCATGACGTTCCAGTCCAGCTCCGCGGGCAACACCACCGGCACCACTGGGGGGAATGACAGCGCGCAGCTCCAGTGGCGGCACCGCGATCGCAGCCTGTCGCCGCTGCCACTGCACGGCTCAGCGACCTCCGAGTCCAAGTTCCTGTCGTCGTCAGACGACGAGATGTCGTCGCTCGAGTACTCGAAGCAGCGCAACGTGTCCGGCTCGCTGCCAAGCACGTATCAGCTGGACAGCGGCGGTCCGAGCTACGCGCCGTACACGACGAGCCCGATGCTGCGTCCCGGCGACGGCGCCGGCAAGGACGACCTCTTTAGCTCGCAGGCGTACATCTTCAGCAGCAAGCTCACGAGCAACCAGCGCCGGTGGAGCCAGATCCGGCCGAGCGAGGACGCTAAGTACCGCCTCGTGCAGAACATGCTCAAGTGGAAGAGTCTTTGCTTCCCGGCGCTGCTCCCGCTCACGAGCGACTTCTTCCCCACGGCGAACGAGCTCAAGGCGCACTACACGCAGTCGTTCTACAGCGTCACGCTCCCGGAGCGGGACGAGCAGAACGGCGTGACGTTCCGCGACTACAGCGAGTTTGTGATGGAGCTCGTCGCGCAGCGGTTCTCGCAGGACTTCCAGCTCGTCACAGTGGACGAGAGCGGGAGCGAGACAGGGGGGAACGTGTTCCGCGTGAGCATGGGCCACCGCATCCACGAGATCACGTTCAACGAGGAGACGCAGACGATCGACGTGAAGCGGTACCTCCAGAAGGCCAAGGTGCGGTCGGACGTGGACATCATGGAGTACCGCTACTCGCTCTGGTCGCCCGTGGCGCACGCGTTCCTGTCGGTCTCGCAGGAGTTCCGCAAGTACCCGCTGCTCGAGTACGCGTGGAACTACTTGGACCAGCTCATCTGCGGCTACTACGACGAGATGAGCGAGGCGATCCGGTACAAGCGCATCCTGTACTGCGTCGTCCCGCCGCGGCTGGACGGCTCCGAGCGCGACAAAGGTGCGCAGTCCCCTGTGAGCATTCTCTCTCTCTCTGTCTCTCTCTCTCTTGGTTGATGCCTGACAGTGTCGCAATGGCTCTCGCGGCATGGTAGAGAGCCTCCAGGACTACACGGAGCGGTGCAGGAAGTTCATCGAGTACCTGCGCTCCAAGTCGGACACGCGGTTCCCGGACGTGGCGATCTCGACCGAGTGGAAAGCGGGGATGGCGACGAGCGGCGTGGACGCGTTCAAGCGCGTATTCCAGACGAACGTCAAGGTCCCGATGAGCGGGACCGACGCGCCTGCGAGCCAGAACTGGGTCATCACGCGCGTCGACAAGGAGCTGCTCGCGACGCAGTGCTACCACGTCGAGGTGCAGTGGCTCGTGTGCCGCAGCTCGCTCGTTGACGACTACATCACGGGCATCGTGCGGCGCGCGAAGCAGCTCGGACTCGACTTCATCCAGGTGCGTGTGCGTGTGCGTGTGTCTGTGCTGTGTCCTTCCCAGCCAACGTACACTTGTGTGACTGGTGACCATCGCTTCGTTGTGCGAGCGTGTTCAGGTCCCCGAGAACGGCGTCTCGAGCAACTTGGACCTGCACCCGATGATCTGCCCGATCTTCCTGCCGCTGAGCCACCCGCGCGAGCAGCAGATCGTGGAGCAGGCGCTGATCGAGCGCTTCCACTTTTGCTGCGAGGCGCTGCACCCGATCCCGTTCACGCACCTGAACCACGGCGACAAGTACGCGATCCGGCAGCAGGAGCCGCGCGGCGCGCGCTCGCGACGCATGATCTCGTACTACCGGCAGTACGTGCACCGCTCGCTCTCGTGCTACGTGCGCATGACGCAGACCGGGCTCGTCTGGATCTCGAACCGCAAGCTCGCGAACGACGACGTGCAGGACATCTTCGACGGGCTGCGCCAGCTCGTGGCGTCGGTTTGCGCGGCGCACGCGGCACTCGAAGGCGTGCTCGAGCGCGTGTTTGCAGCCCCGACAGCGGCCCCGACGGCGCCACCGCCCAGCCGGAGCAACTTGGGCAGCGACGCCGCGGACGCTGCCGACGAGAGCGGCTCTGCCTCCGAAGCCGACAGGACCGAGTCGAACACGACAGACGAAGACAACGAGCCGCGCAGCTCGGGCAGGAGCGAGACCGACGCCGACAAGGAGAACGCGGCGCCTTCTGATGCTGTTGCTGTCGTTCCAGTATCCAGTCTTGCTGGCGCTGCGAACCAACAGCCTCCGCCAGCCCGCGCAGGCAGCAAGCGCCAGGGCTTCGTGTCGTCAGTAGCGCCGAGCGTGTCGGGTGCCGTATTGGCGACAGGACTGGTGGCACCGGGGATCGAAGGATCGGCACCAGCTGGCGAGGGGTTGACACCCGCGTCAGCAGCACCAGCTGCAGCATCAGCTCCAGCTACAGATGGTGCAGACAACAGCAAGAAGGCGTCTTCAACACTTTCACTGGGTCCGGATCCGAGCGCCACAGCTGGCTCTGGCGGCGCTGCTGGTGCGGTTCCGATGCTCTCAACGGCCAGCAGCAGCAGAGCCGCGTTTAAGCACCAGCCGCTTGTGTGAGAAGTTGGCGGCAGTGGCCCACGTCCCAGTCACACAGCGGGAGACACGTGCACCGCGCAGTTTTGCAGAGAAGTTCAACAGCTTGCGAGCTTTTCCTGAAGTCCGTTGGCAAGACGCCGAGCGTTGAAGAGACTCGTTGTTTCGTTGGATAGCACCAGAGCACCTTCTCTCTCACACGAGCTACACGCACACACACACACACTCGAGTTGTCGACAACTTTTCGGCCAGACAACCGCCAGTGATCAGAGATGCAAAGATGTCCTCGACATCCGACGACACCAGGAAAGAGATCTACGTTGCATCCATTTTGTGACTGAAGAGAGTCGGTCGCGAGCGTATCGGTCATCTGGCGTCGCAGAAAAGGTGGCAGGCACATCCTCTACCGAGCTGTACCGTCCACTCTCACTCGTTGTGCGCCGCAACGTATTCGCGACCGCATTCGCGAACTCTCTTCTCGCGAAAGTCGAGGCCCCAACAGCTCTCCCCTCATGCCCCGCGCTGTGCTCTCGACGCTCGCAGCCGCTGCGGCGCTCGCTGTCGTGCGCGCGCACCAGCTGCTCCTCCTGCCAGAGCCCTTCTTCCTAGTGGACGGCAAGGAGAACCAGTGGAAGCCCGTGGCGTTCCTCGAGCACCAAAAGTTCAACACGTCGGCCGACTTCAATGGCTGGCTCAAAGCCAAGGGCTACGCCAACCTGCGCGCCATGATGGACGACGAGAAGCTCTACCACGTCAACGACGACGCCATGTTCCTGTGCGGCTACACGGACCCCAGTTACGAGTCGCAGCCGATCCCGACCACGGGCACCATCCGCTCCACAGGCTACACGCACGACGGGCCGTGCGAGGTCTGGATCGACTCGGGCGACAAGAAGACGCTCGCCATGTCGGGGAAGAACTGCCACGCCGAGTTCCCGGGCAAGACGCACAAGCTCGACTACTCGCTGTGCAAAGGCGAATGCACGTTGCGCTGGTACTGGATGGGGCTGCGGTACCTTAAGAAGAAGTGGTCGTGGCAGGTGTACAAGAACTGCGTGGCGCTGAGCGACAACCCGACAGTTGAGACCGAGGCGCCAACGACAAAGGCTCCACTTGCGGCGACCAAAGCACCCGCTGTGACTACGAAGGCACCCGCTGCGACGACAAAGGCACCAGCTGCGACTCCGAAAGCACCTGCTGCAACTACCAAAGCACCTGCTGCTACTACCAAGGCGCCAGCTGCGACTCCCAAGGCACCTGCTGCGACTACTAAGGCGCCGGCCACCGGGTCAGTCGACGGCGAAGGCTCAAACGACGACGACGCGTCTACCGTGACGCTCCCCACGACCGCGCCCAAGTGCGGCGTGAAGCAGAGCTAGTGGATGTGGCTCGTATTCTTTCGCGCAGTCTCTCTATCTCTCCGCGTTACAGTAGCGCGTTGACCGAATGTGAAAGTCTTGAGTTCATGTCGTGTTGCGTTGTCGTCCACCCAAGCAAGCGCTCTACGGACGGATCTCTTTCGCGACGTCCCAACGCTCCGCGACGACGCCGTGTGGCTTTCGGTGCAGACAAACAAACTGACACCTCTGACTCGATTTCGAGCTGGACCGGCTTTTTTCGTCCTCTCGTTTTCGGGCACGGTCAACGTGTCAACTTGCTTCGTGGAACCCATCCGGATACGATGAGCACCAGCGCCGGAGCCCTCGAGGACTCGAATGCAAATACTGTAGCGCCCGCCACACGCCACTCTCGCGTTCGTCTCGCGCCGCGCACACACGCTTCGCACCCGCAGTTCTGTACCGACTCCCGTACAAACCAAGATGGCCACCCGCTCACTGCTACTGACGGCTGCGGCCATGCTCGCGCTCGCCGGGTCCGCGGACGCGCACCAGGCGGTCGAGGTGCCCAAGCCGAACTGGACGGTGCCGAAGAAGGCGACGTATTGGGCGCCGCTCTCCTTCCTCGAGAAGAACGGCGTGAAGACGAGCGCGAGCATCGACGGCTTCATGAAGGAGAAGGGGTACACCACGCTGCGCGCGCTCATGGACGACAGCAAGCTCTACAAGGTCAACTCGAACGCGGACAACTTTCTCTGCGGCTACACGGACCCGACCAAGGGCTCGCAGGACATTCCCAAGGACAGCACCATGCGCTCGACCGGGTACACGCACGTTGGGCCGTGCGAGGTCTGGATCGACGACGAGCGCGTGATCGCCGGCGACAACTGCCACGAACAAGTGTCCAGCACCACCAAGGTGGACTACAGCAACTGCAAGGGCGAATGCACCATGCGCTGGTACTGGCTCGGGCTGCGGTTCCTCAAGAAGAAGTGGTCGTGGCAGGTGTACAAGAACTGCATCGCGCTCACGGGCGATGGCCCGACCATCTCCGAGGGCGTTACCACGACCTACCGCCAGACGCCGAAAGGCATCTTCGCGGGCAAGGTGGTCGTGCCAGGCGCGACTTCCAAGGCACCCAGCAATGCTACAGTCGATGACGAAGGCGATAGCAAGGCGACTTCGAAGCCGACGTCCCCGCCCAACAAGACACCTGCAGCTACTCCGAAGGCGACGAAGGCTCCGACGACGACCCCAGCTGCGGTCCCGAAGCCGACTACGTCTACGACGTCCAAGTGCAAGGTCAAGGGATCCGACTAAGAGCGAGGCATTCGGTGAGTGTGTGTGCGTGTATCCGAGGGTCCTGAAGCCTCTTCACGCGAGAGAGAGAAGCCATGTGGGATGGTTGTGTGTGAGAGAGAATGAGAGAATGAAAGAGAGAGCATGGCTGGAAACAAGACACAGCTCTGTTGAGAGCTGCTGTGATGACTTGAAATGGCGAGTGCCCTGTTCGTGGCTCGCGTGCTCATTACTGGTAGTACAAGCTAACGAACGAGATGGAGAGCTCAAGATCAAGAGTGTTTCCATATCACGTCATTCGCGTACATGTACCACCTGAGCACAGTACATCTCGAATTGCACACACTTATCATATCTACGCCTCGGTGGTGCTGTTGCCAAGGGCAAGAGACAACTCGCTCTCCTCTCCCTCGAGGCGGCGGCCGCTGCCGAGCGACACGCAGTTCTTGTACACCTGCCACGACCACTTCTTCTTGAGGAAGCGCAGCCCCATCCAGTACCAACGGAGCGTGCACGAGCCCTTGCACGACGAGTAGTCGAGGCTGTGCGTCTTGCCCGGGAAGTCTGCGTGGCAGTTCTTGCCGTACATCACGCGGGTGTTGTCGAGCCAGACCTCGCACGGCCCGTCGTGCGTGTAGCCCGTGGAGCGGATCTGGCGGGTCGTCGGGATGGGCTGGCGCCTCCCCGGGAGCGTGGTCCAGCCGCACTCGAAGTTGGCGCTTTTGGTCTTGTACGCCGTCTTGTCGTCCATGAAGGCGCGGAGAGACTTGTAGCCGTTCTTGGTAAGCCAGCCGTTGAAGTCCTCCTCCGTCTTGTAGCCCTGGTTCTCGAGGAACGCGAGCGGGTTGAGCTGCTCGTCGCGCGTCTTGACGTTGAACGTCGGTGTTGGCAGCATGACATACTGGTGCGCGTCCGTGGCGTCGAAGAGCACGGCGCTCGAGGCGACGGCGGTGGCGACGATGAGGGACTTGGTGATGGAAGGAGCCATGGTCTTCTTGTGTTCGAAGTTGTCTGGAAAGAGCAGTCGGCGTCTTGCGCTTGGATTGAAAAGTGAGCTCTTGAGAGGCACAGAGCTCCAGAGCAACATGAAAAGCTACACCATGTGTGATGGCAATGCCCTGTGCGGTGGATCCGGTGGATACATCAACATCCGGCGCTGACTTCTGTAGAAGTTGAGCGGTGCAGATGTTTGGATTGGTTCAAGATGTTGAGAATGTCGAACTCATGTTCGGTTGTTTGACACGGTGTCGTCGCAAATCGTTGTTTCAGACTTCGAAATGAACACACCGAGTGTCCGATGCAAGTTTCGGCTGGTGCCAGCAGTCAGTTGGAGCTCCTCGCACCGCCTGTGCACTGCACAATGTGGAGGCTGTGTGGAGGCACCTTTGGCGAATGTCAAGGCGCGTACTGATACTGTAACTTCCGAGTGTCCGATGCAAGTTCTCGCGCCGCCTGTGTGCAGGCTGTCAGTGTGTGGGGCACTGGGGCTTTCTGTGGACGCAGCTTTGCGCATGTGTAGAGGCAGTTAAGGCACGAGCGCGAGGAAGTAACTTCCGAGTGTCCGATGCAAGTTCTTCGCGATCAGCTGCTGGAACTGCTCGACTAACAGCAGGCTGTCGGTGTGAAGACTTTGGCAGCCGCAGCTTTGCGTGTACGTTCACTCGAGTGCTCGAGTTCCGCACGATTCAAGCCCCATCGCACTCGGTATAAGCGTTGGCACAGCGTTTCTGTGCTCATCAAACACTCACCTTCCGGGTACTTCGCGGCAGCCTCGCACACTCTTTCTCGCTCATTGCTTCACAGCGCTCACACTGGTGCTCACACTGGTGCTCACAGCGGCGTTCAGTACGCGTCCTCGGCATCAGGACCGTCGGTGAAGGCGTGACCACGCTCTCCTTCTTGATCTTGCAGTCAGTCGGCGCCGCAGACAAAGGCACTGGGGCCACGGCAGCCTCCGCCGATGTCTCTGATGTCTCCGATGGCTCCGATGTCTCCGATGTCTCCGATAGCTCCGATGTCTCAGACGCCTTCGATCGTCTGAGACCTCGGAAGCCGCACTGTTCGTGCTGTTACGCAATTCTTGTACACCTGCCACAAACACGGTTCTCGAGGAAACGCAGCCCCATCCAGTGCCAGCGCAGCGTGCACGAGCCCTTGCGATGTCCTCACTGTCGGTCGTGTACGCTGTCTTGTCGTCCATCAACGCGCGCAGCGTCTTGTAGCCCTTGCTGCGGGAGTACGCGGCAAAGTCGTCCGTGGTCTCGAACTCCTGAATCTCGAGGAACTCGAGTGGGTTGAACTGTTCTTCGCATGTCTTGACCGTGAACGTCGGTGTTGGCAGTATGACATACTGGTGCACTCAGCGAGCAGCGCGGTACTAGAGGCAGCGGCGGCGATCACAAAGGACTTGATTGATAGAAGGAGCCATAGCTGGTTCGCGGGTTGTTCGGAGCGAGGTCGATTGGGAGCTGATGCTCTTGAGCAGAGCGAGCGCGGCGGTCGAGCAACGAGCGCGTCGAAGGATGATGAACAGCTCAGGTCACACCCTTGCATGGTTGTATATGTTCGCGGATCTGCCTGTACGCCATCGAGCGCGCAGAGCTGAACGCATCGAACACCGAGGGTTGTATGCAGGCGAGGTCACGAGCAGTACACGGGATCAAGGCACGGGTGTGTCGAGACTGCTTCCATTAGGCTGTACACAGAGCTGAAGCGATATGTTCGGCGCCCTCTTCGGAGTTGGTCAGCGCATCTTGCTCACACAGCGCAAGCTGGAGCTGGTTTCGTGTCGCCGGTCTACTCGCTGAGCCACCCGCGCACCTTGCGCCAGAGGCGCTCCTTCTCCTGCTGTCGCTCGCGCTGCTCCTGAAGCTCCGTCGTGGTCACGCGCCACTGGATCCACACGCGCCTCAGCGTAGCGATTGCCAGCTGGCTCACAGCGCGCCGCACCTGCGCCAGCTCCTGCATGTGTCTCAGCGCCACGGCGCGCTTCCAACGCCTCATCATGCGATGCTGAGCGTGTTGCCACGCGAGTTGCGTTGCTGTCTCCTCTGCGCTCCGCCTATGCTCCAGCAAAGCGTGGAGCGCTACGAATACCGACCGCGCGAGTGTCTGCGCGTGGTGCTTTGCCGCGACTTGCAGCTGCCGATGCTTAGCTTGCTGCCGCTCAGCGTGCACGTCGCGCACGTGCTGGAGCCAACCGAGCCACGAGCTGTGGAGTCCGCGAAGACGGCGCCATGTCGCCACGTTGGCCGCAACGCGCCGAGATACCTCCCAGTGTCGCCGAAGTGGAAGGAAGCCGTAGTGAGAGGTGAGCCGCGTGTAGTTGTGGCGCCGCGCCGCCCGCCGCTGCCCGTCGAGGTGCTCGAGTCGCAGCGCCTTCGCCTGCGCTGCCAGTGATTCCTGGTGCTTCCGCTCTCGCACACGCGCACGTTCGTCGATCTTCTGTTGCGCCACCTGCGCCTCCACCTCGGACATCTGCGCCGCGACGGCGTCGCGCTTCTCTTGCTCGAGTTGCTCGTAGCGCTGCTTCAGGAGGGCGCGGCGCTGCTTGCGCTCGGCGGCGCGCTCTTGCATCGACGCGTACAATGGGTCGACCGCGGGTGGTGGACAGGCTCGAGCCGCTGCACCCTTGAGCGCTGATGTCTTTGACGGCGCAGGCGGCGGGTCCGCTCGCGGCGGAGCGTCGATGGAGAAGTGCTCCGGGGACGGCTTGAGCTCTTCGCCGACTGGCGTTGCTAACTTTGCGTTGACGTGCTGGGAGGAGCTGGAGTCGACGACGCTCTTGTGTTGCGGCCTGGCTGCTCGTGTCTTCCCTGCCTTCCGCTCGGCAGTCTGGCGAGCTGTCGCTGGCGCTGGCACCTCCACTGCTGACGCGCAGCTCACATCTTGCTGGTGTGGGTCATTGAGCTGCGGCGGGTCCTCTGGCGCAACTTGCTGCCGCAACAACCGCTCCATCAACCGCTGCGCTTGCTCCTTCCGTTTCTGCTGCGCCGCCTCGAGCTCCCTCGCGTCCTTCGTGGCCTGGACGCACGAGCACCAGCGGAAGAACCACTTCGGGAGCTGCTTCTGGCGCCAGAACGTCTCTGCTTGAGCCGCCACAAACTTCTCGCGCACCAACCTCGCGCGTGTCTCCTGCTCAACGCGCTGCGTCGCCATCGCCCGTGCCCATTGCTTCCAGGTCCCCCACGTGCGCAGCAGGAGTCTCCACACAAACACCTGGCGTGCGCGCGCGACTTGGCGTCGCCGCAGATCGACCTGCTTCGTCCAAAGTGCGAAAGCGAACGCCTTCAACTGTCGCTGCTGTCGCTGATCTCGCGCTCGGTCTTCCAGTTGCGCTGCTTGCTGGTTCTCACCCGCGAGGCGGCGGATTCGCTCTTGCAGGAGACGCTCTTCCCGTCTCGTCGCCTCTGTCGCAGCGACTTGTGTCCGGCCGTCGTATGCGGTGGTGTTGGCGCTCTCCTGGTTGTTGCAGCATGTCATGCGCGACGCCCTTGCGCTGCTTGGAGACCATTCTCTCCTGTAGCCTTGCGCCTCGTCGCCCTCTTGCTGCTGCAACTGGTTGCTTGCTGCTGTCGCTGCTGCTCGGTCCAACTTCATATCGCGAACGCGCTGCTGTCTCTGCTCCATGCGTCGGATCGGGTCGGCGTCGACCGCTCTTCTGGCCGAGATCATCGAGGCCGCACGCTTCGGAGCGGTTCGCGGTATAACTCGGTCACTTGTCGTGTCCTCTGAAGTTGGGGACGACGACGCAGCGGTTGGTCGCTTCTTCGGCAATGGTGCTGCAAGAGCGCCGCCGGCTCGCGGCACTCGCTCTGGTGTGCCGCCGGTGAATCCTCTCGCCTCGCTCGACGTGGCTTTGCGCGGACACAGATCTTTCAGCACAAACAAGGCGCGGGGGATGTTCGTCGTTCCGCTTGGTGCCGCATGACACGCTTTCGTGTCGACAGAGGCTGTCGGAGTCGGTTTCTTGGCCGTCATGGCTATGCCAACAGAACCACGTGACGCCTTCGTTTCCGACCGACGCTCATGAGCTGCTGGCGTTGACTTCTTCTGGCACCGGAGCGTGTCGGCGCGGAGTTCGATCTGGAAGCGGTTCCTGATGATCTCGTGGGCTGCCGCGCTCGCGTCGTCGCTGTCGCCTGGGAAGCGCTGTGCGTCCTGCTGCTGCTGCTGATCTTGCATGCGAATCTCCGGGACGAACACGTTGCGTCTTCCGAGCAACTGATCCGCGCATTGCCGGCTGAGCTGCTCTTCTGGCTCGAGGTGTCTCTTTCGCGCGTCCAGCGCAGTCAAGAGCTGATCCGCGATGGAGAGCGCTCCCGGTGCTGCCTGTGAAACTGCGCGCTCGTGCGAGATGCGCCTTCGATCGTGGCCGCCGCCAGAACCGCTCCGCTTCTGCCCGAACATCGACTGCCATGTCGACGGCGCATGCTTGGGAGAGTCGAGGCCTCGAGACGGCATCCTCCTAGCCGCTTCCACTCGCGCGTATTACTACGCTTCTTTGACTGATCTCGTCGAACGAGGCGTTCGCTTTGAAGGACCAAGTCCGGAGCTTCCAGACGCGAAAGTTGCCATCATCCAAATTCGGATCGACCCAGGTTGATTGATTGCAGCCGCATGTGCTCCCTGGTGCTGGTCGCAATGCGCTGGTACACTCCAGAGACTGAGCGGAAGCACCGAGATGTTTGCGAAAGAGAGCCTCGTGCAGTTCCTCGCTGGGGCCGGCTGCTTCAGCGTGGTGCGTGCTTCTCGCTTCCGAGCGCCGGTGTTGTATTGTCGGCACCACTGTTCACGACCGCCTGCCTTCTATCGATACAAACAGATCCAGACGCTGCTGCTCGTCGTTCTCGGCGCGATCTTGGCCGGCAACGAGCACTACCACCAACTGCTCGGCAGCGCGGTCAAGCACGCAGGCGGTGGGCTCATCTTCACCGGGCTGCTCTACCTGCTCACGGCGGTGCTCGGCTACTTGAGCGCCAGGACGCAGAACAAGTTCCTGCTCCTCATGGTGCGTCCCGCAGTGCTGCGCTACGATCACTCGTCTTTCAAGACGGAGCGCTTCGGCAGCTTCCTCCTTGCTTGGATCTGAAGGTGGTGCTAATGTGTTGTCGCTGCAAGCAGCAGTTCGTGGTGCTGCTGGTGTTGGTGTTTCTCCAGACTCTCTTCGGCGGCGTCGCACTGGGTCGAACGGCTCCGCCGCTCCCACAAAACGACCAGGTAGCGTGCCTCACTGTCGGACTCTACGACGCGATGTCCCCCGCGCAGCAGTCCGCGTGCGACCAGTTTACAGAGAGCGACGCGTTCGTCGGCATGACGCTCACGTGGCAGGCGTACTACTCGAAGAGCCTCGTCGACGGCTCCTACCGCGCCACGGTGCTGAACTTGCAGAAAGAGAGCTTTTGCTGCGGCAACGGACTCCCCGCGCACTGTCGGAGCGACTCCCGCGCCTTCCCATCGACGTACCCGTCCACTGAGGTGTCACAGCGCGTCGGCCAGCGCGTCAAGTGCGACGCCTCCGGGAGCGCATACATGGCCACGAAGGACTGCGCCGTGGGCGGCCGATGCAACTACGACCTCCCGTACGGATCTTGCGGACTCAACCCGGTGACGAGCACCACGCGCGGCTGCGGCGCGTTCGTGTTTTCGCGTCTCAGCGCGCAGGTCGAGGCGATCGCCACGACGGTGCTTCTGCTTCTGGTGTTTCCGGTTCGTGATGGCGCGCCGTTGGAGAGAGTGAGCGCAGATGAATCGCTGTGATGTCGTCACTGACAACACTGCTTGGTGCGCGCGCCCATGCAGATCTCCTTCTTGCTCGTGTCGCTCTGTCTCTGCTTCAAGCGCCGCGACGAGGACGTGCTCCCGCACATTGGCTTTGTGAGTAAGGTCAAGGTCTACGCGGAAGGCTGAGGGAGCTCCGACTGTCTGTTGTTCGCGCTACAAGCTCGTCGTGTCCTCCTGATCGGTCTCCCACGCTCGTGCCCTCGATGGATCGACTCGCGAGTGGGCGACACCGGCCGCGGCCGCCACCGCAGCATGCGGCGGCAGAGCGTTCTCGAGCCGCGACAGCATCTTGGCGTTGTACAGGCGTGCGGCAGCCCTCGACGTCGAGCGGCTTGCCTGGAACCGCTCACCGTCGATCGTGTGGTAGATGAGGTAGCACGTCTTGCACACCGTGACCATCTCGTACTGCTGCGGGAGCTTCTTCGCGTCACAGAAATCGACTGAAGCCGGCCAGCAAACGAGCGCAAGACGCGAGCCGTCAGCGCAGACTCGCTCAATGCTCGTGAGCCGGCGGAGCATGCGACGTACGGGGCTTGACCTTGAACGCGTCCGACTTTGGGTTCCAGAGCGTGCTCTGCAGCATGAAGATCCGTCGCTGCAGCAGCTTCGTGAACGCGTCGTGCGCGTTCGCCCGCAGCGCTGTCGCGGAGACCGCGAGCGTGGCTTCTGCGTGCGCACCAAAGAGCTCCAAGTGCGCCGACTCCTCGTCGCTCAGCGACAGCGACTGCGGCGAGCACAAGACGAGCGGCGGTGGTGCGTCAGCACTGCAGCAGCAACAGCCATCGTTGGTGGCCACGGAGGCGCTCGCCTCTCGGGTCCACCCGCACCTTTCGCGTGATGCGCTGGAAGTCGTGCGCAGACGGCAGCGGCACCCTGAGCGCCGCAGCCGACGCAAAGACCTTGCAATGGCAGAAGCTGTCGCCTGCGCAGTGCTTGGCGCTTGGGAGCGACGACGCGGACTTGACGCACAGACACGAGTGTGTGCACAGTGGGCGATGTGGAGAGAAGCAAGGAGGGGTTGCTGTACTACTGTAGCACTTGTGGTCACGCCTGATCGAGAGTAGGGAGCAGACGTACCGACGGCCGTCGGGGCTTGGGCGCTTTCTTGCTCGCTGCCTTCCCCCCACTCTGCTCTTTGCGCACCTTGAGGTCCGAGAAGAAGACGACTCGACTCACGCGCACGAGCACGAGGCGGTTCGTGCTCGTCACTTGGAACTCGCCGTCGAGCAGCCGCAGCTTGTCTTTGAACGCACTCTCGACCTCGCGCACGAGCCTCTTGAGCTCCGCTTTGATGATCTCCTCGAGCGGGCGGCTAAGTCCGCTGGCACCTGAAGGCAGTGAACGCGAGCTGCTGCTGCTGTCGCCACTGCTGCTGGTGTTGTGGGGTGCTGTAGGCGCCACTGGCAGTTGCTTGTCCTCTGCTGGCGCAGCAGCCGCTGCACCAGCGCGCCTCGCTGGCGCCGAGCTCTTCTCGAGCAGCGCCGTGCGAAGTGCTGGCGACGCGCGGGCCACGTCGTAGAAGTACGAGTCCGCGTGCAGCACGCGGATGCACGATGAGGTCGCGAGCGCGTTGAACTTGGCGACGAACGTGGCTCGGAAGTGCGGCGTGAAGGGCTGCAGCAGGAAGCTGGCCATCCACAGCGGAGACGACGGCTGGCAGAGCACCGCGTTGAACTCGAGGTCGCTCAGCGCCGAGTACTTGATGCTCCCGTCGCGGTCTTCCTAAGCACAATGCAACGTGGAAGCAGCAGCATGGCAGCGTGAGACAAGCAGGAGGCAGCGTGAAGAGAGAGAGAGAGAGAGACCGATGCGGGGCGCGCACGCACATGCAGGAGCACAGCGAGGCGGCGCGAGACGAGTGCCGGGTCGCTCATGCGCACAAACTGCTTCTTGATGGCGATCGCGTTGAGCTTCCGGTCGAGCTTCTTCTGGATCTCCTGGGCGTCAGCGAGAGCAAGCGAGAGAGTGAGCGCTGCGAGCGACCGAGTGCGTCTCAAAGTGCCTGCTTGCGAGCTGCCGAGCGCACTCCTGTGACTGACGACGTGAAGAACCAGGCGTATGGCGTGCCACCTCGAATGAGGATCGTGTCTGCGACGTCCAGCGACGCTTTCCGCTCCCAGAGCTTGGTGAGGATCCTGGAGGTCGAGCGGCCAGCGCGGATGTGAGCCACGCGTTCCCTACCGCCAATCGCTCGACTCGACACGCGGCTCTCGATACGCACTCAGCCCAGCGCTGTTTCTGGATCTTGGCGCTGTGGGCGACCTGCTCGACGAGATCCACGCCTCGAAGTGCCGTTGCACCGGCCGCAGACGAGGGGTCGAGAGGCGCAGCAGTGCCCCGCATCTGGTCAGGGCTGACATCGCGCGTCGTCGTTGCCGGGCGGGCTGTCGCTGCATGGCTCATGCTGAGCATTGCTTTCCTCCGCTCGCAGGAGGTCACAAGGACCGGCGGTTCACCCTTGTCAAGTCAAATCAACCGGACGCTTCCAAGCAACGCACTGTCGTTACGGTTCTGTACTGTCCGCCTCCTGCTACCCGAGGATCGCCTCCAGCACCGCGGCCTCGCACGCGTCGTCGCGCAGCTCCTGCCGGCCCAGGCTCGCCTGCGACGGGTACGTCTCGTGCAGCCAGCGCAGGACCTCGTAGTGCCGGCCGTTGAGCGCGTGGCGCGCCGCGTCCGTCGAGCAGCCCTCAGCGCGGTGCGCGTGCAGGAAGAGCAGCATGTCGAAGTCGCCCTTGTACGCCGCGTTGTCCATCGCCTTGGCCGTGCAGCCCTCGCTCCGGTTCGCGTGCAGCCACCGCAGCACCTCGACGGACCCGGCGGTGTCCATCGCGCCGACCGTGCAGCCCTCGCTCCGGTTCGCGTGCAACCACTCGAGGACCTCCAAGTGGTTGTTCGCCGCCGCCCAGTTCATCGCGTTCGGCGAGCACCCTTCGCTCCGGTGCGCGTGTAGCCACTGTACTACGGGGAGCTGCCCGCGCGCGCTCGCGTAGTCCATCGCGCCGGGCGTGCAGCCCTCGCGCCGGTGTTCGTGGAGCCACTGGACGATGTCGAGGTGCCCTTTCCACGCCGCCATGCCCATCGCCTGCGTCGTGCAGCCCTCGTGCCGGTTCGCGTGCAGCCACTGGATCACGTCGAAGTGCCCGTACCGCGCGGCGCTGTCCATGGCCTCCGTGGAGCACCCTTCGCTCCGGTGTTCGTGCAGCCACTGCACGATCTCGAGGTGCCCGCCGGCCGCTGCGCCGTCCATGAGCGTGTACGTGCAGCCCTCGGTGCCCTGCTCGTGCAGCCAGCGCACGACGTGCAAGTGGCCGTTCGCGGCGGCGCGCCGCATCGCGCGGCTGAAGCTCGTCTCGCCCTTGTGCGCGTGCAGCCACTGCAGGATGTGCAGGTGGCCGCCGCCGCCGGCGAACTCCATCGCGTCCGTGAGGTCGTACTTGATGTGCTCGTCGAAGATCCACTGGACCATCGCCAGGTTCCCGCTGCCGCCGCACTGGTCGATCGCGTCGAGGTCGTCGATGAACCCGCTCTGCTCGAACAGCAGCTTCGCGGCGTCGAGGTGGCCGCCCACGATCGCGAGCCGCAGCGCCTCGTCCGGCACGACGCCGTCGAAGTCCGGGTGCGCGAGCAGCCACGCGACGACATCGGTGTGACCGTGGCGCGCTGCCTCGCGCAGCGCCTTGCCCGTCACGCACGCCGCGTAGCGGTAGCGCGGGTGGTGCGCGTCGAGCCAGCGCACCACCTCGAGGCGCCCGTGCGTGGCCGCCGTGTCCATGTAGCGTGGGCTCCACACCGCGTCCGGGAACGCGTCGGCGAGCCACTGCAGGACCCGCAGCCGACCGAGCTGCACGGCGCGCCTCATCGCCTTCCACAGGAAGCTCTCGTGGCAGCGGCGGCCGTCTGCATGCGCGGCCATAAGCGCGCAGAGCCACTGCACCGTCTCCAAGTTGTCGTGCTCCACCGCGAACACAAGCAGAGTGCTCACAACGTGCGCGCGGTAGTGCGAGTTCGCGACAAAGGCGGCGGTGGGGTCGCTCTCTGCGCGCGTCGCCAGCCGCCGTAACAAATGCAGCGGCCGGTTGCTCGAACACGCGCGCGTCAGGGTCCACGCGGCGTCGGCGCTGGCGTCCAGGAAGGCGCTCACGAGCGCCGCGACGTGCGGCAGCTCGAGCCCCGCGCCGTGGCGGCACACGACCGCCGCGGACGTCAGGGGAGGCAGCGCGGTCGTCTGCGCCATTGCTGACACTGTTGTGTGGACAGTGAGTGAGTGCCCAGCCAATTAATTTTCCGACTCACTGAGTTCGTCACCACCACCAATGTCCAATAATGGTGGCCATCTCGGTCTCACATACAGTACTTAGAACACCAGAGACGCCGCCCAAGCACGCGTGGATGGGCCGCCCTTCAAAGCAACCACAGCGAGCGCGCACCTCGTCACCATCATCATCATCCATTGTTTGGTCCTAACTGCTACAGTAGCTACAGCTACAGCGGGCATTGCGTATCGATCGTGCGCTGCGCCACCCGCTCACTCACTCGCGTACGAGCGGCAGCACCACGTCGATCTCATCCTGCGGTACGCCCTCCGCGCGCAGCGCCATCCGCGCGCGCAGCAGCGCCGTGCTGGCAGCCACCGACGCGATCCGCGCCTCTGCGTGCAGCTTGTCGGTCGCCGCCTGCAGCAGCGACTGGTTCAGCTGCAACAGCGAGCCGCTCGACGTCGCGCTGTTGCTCGAGCCGCCGGCGTGCGGCGTCGAGAGCGACCCGTTCGCGCTGCCGCCGCCCGCGCCGCCGTTCGCGAGCATGAGCGAGGCGCTGAGCGCCGCCAGCTGCGCTGCGCTCACCGGGTCGCTGGCGGCCGACGCCAGGAACGCGTGGCTGCTGAGCGGCGATGGCGCGATCGCGCTCGGCTCGGCCGACGACGGCGCCACCGCGCTCTTCGCCGCGTCCGGGCTCTTCACCACGACATGCTCGGGTGCGCGCGCGCGGATCTCGCGGCCCGCCGACACGACGTGCTGCCGCTTGGTCGCGTCCGCGCTGGCCGGCTCCGTGGCGGCCGTGCGCTTGCGCGAGGAGACGGCGCCGTCGACGTGCGCGCTGCCTCCCTTGCCGTACACGCTCATGGACGCGTAGAGGTCGCTGTAGTGCATACAGCGCTTCTTGGCGCCGGCGTCGAGCGCGGGCTTCTCGAGCTGGTGCTGGTTTGCGGCCACCCACTCGCTCGCCTCCGCAAAGCTCTTCTCGAGCTGGTAGATCTTGGCGAAGACGTCATTGCGGTTGCGGTCCGTGTCGATGCCCTTCGCCTTAATGAGCGTGAGGATCTGCGTCGCAATCGCGGCCTTCGTCTCGAACTTGTTCTGATCGCCGCCGTGCACCCACCGCGCGTAGTTCTTGGGCTCCCGCAGCCACGCGAGCAGCACGGAGAGCGAGCTCACGGTCGGGCTCGGGCCGTCGCTGTTCCATGGCGAGCGCTTCTTGCGCTCGTGCGCGCCCGCGTGGCTCGAAGCGCTCACCTCGCGCTTGAGCGTCGACGAGGCACCGGCCCCGGTGCCGGTGCCGGCGGCGGCCGCGCGCGCGCCTTTCGTGACCGCGTTGAAGCAGCGCTTGCCGCACACCACGCGCAGCGGCTCGGCCGCGTCGCGGAATGGCTCGGTCACGCGCAGCGAGCACGAGCGGTGAATGAGCTTGGGGCACCCGTCGCGCTCGCAGTGCACCACGCGCTCCTTCTCGGGTGCCGAGCAGGTGTAGTACTTCTTGAGCACGCACGTGCCGTCGGAAGTGGCGACGGCCGTGGGACTCGCGCTCGGACTGCTGTTGCTGTAACTCGCGGTCGCGGTCGGGGGCACCAGCAGCGCGAGGCTCGGCGCGGCAAGCAAGGTGCTGTCAACCGACGCCATCTTAATTTTTTACTTGGGACTTTGTGGACTTGTGTGGTCGTCTTCGCTCTTCTTTTTGGAAAATAAGAGCGAGTCGATTGACTTTGAGTCTTTGAGGGAAGTGAGGAGATGTGTTTTGAAAACCAAAAAGAGCGGGAAAATTTTCGACGGAACGAAACGGAAACGACCGATTTAAACTTGGACCGAATCCCCCAATCACAAGCGAGAAGGAATACCCAGCGTCGTGTTTTCGAAAGTTGAAGAGATTCGACTTGGTTTTTGTAGCACGCTTCGTACCCTACCCCTGCAAACGACAAATATACTTTCTTCGAATCTTCCCATCTTCAACGTGCTAGTTTCAAAGTTTCGCAAACTTTTGCTTTCCGAGATGAATTCATACCAATCTCACCCCCAAAAAACTGCCAGCGACGAAATGAAAGCAGCTAACTCAGTATCATACTGGACACTCTGGACTTGGAGACAATAAAGTAGATTTAATTGATTGTGCGATAGGACATTTGTCTGTATTCTCTGGAATTTTTCCAGCGTTATTAAATTTACTGTATAGAGATCTGACATGGCCTTCTAAATTTATTTCTGAACTTACTGGCGTTTTCAAAAGGGAACACAATCGTTTCAATAATATTCACAATCGGCAATGTTTGCATTTGAATTCGTCCACAATACTCTTATTATGTAAAAGCTTCACCGGCCTGACAATGCGCGATAAACACCTCCATAGGCTCACAACAAGTAGATCGTGCAGTTCTGTGCCGCCACCAGCTTGTGACAACTCTCAACTCCATGATACAGCTAGTGCTTGTTGGGGTGCATTAAGCTCCACATGATGCTTCCACTTGGAAACTAACTTTAAATTGGCGGCAGGCCGACTGTGCAGTGTTGGCAGATCCGTTATTATTTTTTCGAACATAAATATCGATCATCCGTTTGTTCTACGTAGAATTTGTTCAAGAGAGTGTATGGTGTGCCGGACTGGAACTGATCTCGTCCGGAAGGATGTACACACATTTGAGAGGTACCACTGCTAAATGGGAACCCACACAAAAACGTAACGAATGGTCTGGTAAAAACACTACGATAGTGAGCGAAGCATGAAAAGTACCCCAACATACACCGGTCTCGGCGCCGAGATGCACGGAGCGAAGCGGAGTGCATCGACCTGTGCAGGCGAGCGAGCCGAAGGCGAAGCGCTGCAACGCGTTATTTTTTTCCCTTACGCCCGAAGGGCGATAACCCTTCCCATACTTCATATTTGTATACATTATACGTGAAAATCCAATTGGAATGTATTAAAAAATGTGTATAAAGAGGATGCTCCAGTCCGGCACAACAACCAGTGCCTTTGTTTAAACGCGATATAAAGGAGGTAAAACGAAATAAAACCGTTGGGCCCTTTTTTGTGACCAAATGCTGACATTTGAGCCTGACGTTTTCTTTTCACGATTTATCATGTACCGTAAAAGTTGGCAAAGGTGCAACGTTGTTCAAAGAAGATTGAAACAATATCATTTTAAAAAGGGCAAGCATTTGTCGCTCAACATATAACCCTTACTATCGACAGATCATTTAATTCGTGGACATCAAGGGGTGAATTCCTATGGTATAGCATATGCTTTCTCGATGGTGAATGGCGGCGAGAAAGCAGGCGGGCTACTGCAACGGGTCGTACCGAGCGTATTGCTCCCACCACCTCCGCGAACGGAAAGGCAGTAAGTGTGGGTGGATTGGACACATTGAGGAGAGGATGAGAGAGAGATGACAGAAGCTTGCATTGCTGCTGTGAGTGTCGATTAGAGATCGCTCCGCCGCTTACGCGCACGCTGTGGACGATGTCGCTGAGAGCCTGTGTGCTGAAAATGAACGACGACTTGCGCGTGCACGGGGATGGTAACCCCAACGTCGCTGGCGACGCTGCCGCTCGCCGACTCCCGCGCGTGATGGGGTGAGCACCTCACGCGCGGTGGGCTGGGGACGGTGCATCGCTGGGCGGTCGAAGCGCATGTGCCGCCAAAGCTGCCGGCGCGCGATGTTTTGCAGCTCACCCTAAACAGCAGTTTGGTTCTGGACGGGGTGTCATTTCACTGTTTATGGTTGTCTATTGTAACTACGCTGGTGTAAATACGTTGTTGCACCTTTGCCGTGTGTCGCACCTTTGCTGACTTTGACGGGTCAGTCGCCACTTTAATTGTGGGCTTGGTCGACAATGCACTTCCAATGGACACGCCAACAGTAAGATGTTACCACTACCTAGCTGGACTCCACAAACACATCGTATGTTTGCCTCACCCGCTATGTATTTTTTCATTTATTATGTGCTGCATCAATATGATCCAG
>SMMQ01002764.1:4004-18802 GCA_008271595.1 [Pythium] brassicae (nom. inval.) | reverse complement strand
CCGCCGCGAGCAGGAGCGCGCCAGCGACCCCCGCTGCGCGCAGCAGCGTTCGTCTGTTGGAAGACGGAGATGCTGGCGAGTGCTGTTGCAGGTCCACGGCGGAGTCGGAGGAAGCACCGCCAGCTGCGAACGTGCCGTAGACCGCTGCGAGTCCGCGCTTCGTGCGACTCTGGGACGTGACCAGCGTCATGAAGGACACTTCCAGTTCTCAAATTCGCCTTGCGGAGTTGGTCTCAGGTTCCGAAGTGAACTCCTGCCGAAGGTGATCTGCTGCCGATGGCTGTGATAGAAGTGGTGTCCCATTGTGCTGTTGTGTCCCCACGACCGATGCAGACAAGACTGACTGTCGCATCCACTGGATTGGAGGATGGTTTGTCAAAGGACCACTCGCCTCTTGATGGGTGAGCTGCCACGCACTTGACAATACCGGTACTGTATCGCACAGGACTCAGCTCATGGTGACGACGAGTGCCCGAATGTGGCTGCCGTGGCCCCACGGTTCGCACGTGGAGGTCCGCTCCGCAACGGACCACTCCTTCACGCTATTCTCGACAACAAATCAAAAGCACCACTGACAGGAAGAGATTCGTAAAGCAAGCACTGCATTTGCGTTGATTCCCAGATGCTCGACAGCTGCTGGATCACTCGTGTTCGGAGCTGACGACGATCTGTGGGAATCCAAGACGCACCAGCACCACTCACGAAAGCTCCAGATGCTGACAGTGTATGGCTTCAGTTTTTGACCAGTGTCTGGTCGTTTTTAGCCGTTTATTGGCTCGTCTTTGTGCGAGCGCAGAAAAGGGACCTTGTAACGGGGTTACACGAGTTGGTGTTTTTACACCAACTGGACATGTGGTGTGATAACACCACGAGCCGTGTCCCGCATGAAAGGCGGACACGGGACGCTGGGTCCAAAAAGGGATTTATCCCTTTTTGAAGCGTGAGCGGCTCACAGCCAGTGAGTCCGGCTCCTGGTGTGTTTATCTAGGATTCTCTATGGCAAGCACCAACAAGGACGATAACCACACAGAAATACATTCATTTCTAGTTTTACCTCTACGAACGCAACCTCGTTGCTAGTTCTCACAGTTTGCGTGCAGACTCAGTAACGGAAGGTTACTTGGCACGGAGTGCCTGCGTTCGTACGCTTCCTCACGCAAGGTGCTGTGCGACCCCCGTCACAGACCTTTTAGAAGAAATTGTGAGTGATTGTAGCGTGTGTCCTGATGACACTCGAGGCCATCACTCAGTGGATTCTACATGCTACAGTACGTTTACTAGTTTCAAAGTCGGCGTCGCTTGCGAGATAATACACCGCTTAGAAAGGAGCCTGATACCAGTACATAACAAGACGTTGTGTCACCCAAAAAACACAAAAATGCAGAATCAGTGATTGTGCATGTCGCGATTACTCATTCAGATTCCAGAACTAGATCGTCATCCAAGCCGACAGCGCCGCCCGCTAGACGCATGGCCTGAGAGCTCCAACAAGCACATCGCCAACCACCTCTTCTGCCAAACCGGCCCTACGAAACTCGGCGTGAATAGGCTCCTCCAAGAGCGAGTCCCATGCGTCTCGCACCCACCCACAAACATGTGGGTCCCAAAGCTTGACGCCTTCCCCTAAGCGCGTTGCGCTAGCTGGGAGCGCAAGTACTCCGCCCGGCGCATTCGCAGCGCTTGTTTGAGTGGGTGGTTCCACGCAACGACTGCGTGTTGCGACACGACAGTAGTGATCGGCGGCATGCGCAATGGCGCGACGTCGATCTCTGCCACGTAGCTGAGGACTTCGCTCGGATAGTGGGCTGCAAAGTCGTCCCAGACAAGCAACTCAAGGGCGTCCGGGTTGCCACGCGAGGAGAAGTGGTGGCACAAAACTGAATCGAGAGATAGCTGTACCACGAGCCTGTAATAAACGTTAGATCTCAGCCTTCAGATTGCCAAAATGCTTAGACACAGCAGAGGCGCTCTCACTTTCACATTGCCATACATTTTAAGTCCGTTCTATAATAGCTCGATGCCGCTCCACATCGTCCGTCCAAAGCCGGGTGTGGCAAAGCGACCCAAATCACTCGACCACGGGCCACAGACCCGGATGTTCTTCGTCGGGTTCGGTCACCCCCCCCCTCGCCGCGCTCAGCGGGCGGCTTTGTGACGACGCCAAACGGCGCACCGTGCTGGGAAACATGAAGGAGATGCATTTCTCATTCATGCGGCTTTAGCCGAATGTCCTTTTATCCGGGTTCCCCCATCGAATGACATTCGGCGATCACCAATCGGTCAAAGCGTACACCGCGCACTCAGTCGGAGCCAAGCGCACAGTATACTTGTTCATTCCAAGGGCACTCCCATGCCCACATCTCATTCGGCCAAACCAAACCATGCACTATTCGTTCGAACCCACACACGCATTGCATTCACTGCCTCGTTTGGCGACATGAGAAAACGTCACCCTCCGGCTATCGGGCACCACCGCTCGGGCAAAGCGCTATGGATAGCCACCACGCCCCGACACGGCTACAGTCGCTCAATTGCGTCACGGCAGCCGCCGACCCCCACACGACCTGGCACGCTGTGGAAGTTCGCACACCATGTCGACCACCTCTCGGTTGCTTCGAGGCCGCTTCGCCTAGTTAATAGGGGGAATAGATTACAGTCCAATAAAAAATACGCTCTTAACGCTCAAAACAGGTGCCTTCTCGTCCCTGAAACCTCTTATCAATATGTGAACGTGCCACATTCGTGAGTTCGTCTCGGGCCGCACCGTCATAGCGATCAGCGAATCTTGGTATCCCCAGTGTCCAGCAAAGTAGGCGTTGTGTTGCGAGAAAATACACCGATTAAAACGTAGTGTCACCCAAAGAACACAAAAACGAGGCCACCTCAAACAAAATGATATTTTGTCCCAAGTTCGAAAACACATGTTATGGTACCACAAGAAAGAGGAGATTCTGGGCTATCTTCTGCAGTTCTTCACATCTCGAGTGACCATCTGGGCGTGAAGTTATGAAGCTATGAAAATGTGACGTTGGTTCCCAGAAAAAAAAAATTTTTTGTTCGTGGATATAAGTGCTAAATTGTCTTCTGGATCGAGTGGTGGTCTCCAAATTGCCGAAGTCGTCCTCAATCAATAGAAACAGATGTTTTGAAAACTCACTCTGAATCTGTTTTAGATAAAAACAATCAATTTTATTATTTTTACCAGAAAAACTGTGATATATGATAGATTAGGTGAAGCAGTTCAGTGACGGACATAAGCATCAAATCGATTCACTTTCCGACTTCCTTCGTCTTCCTACGTTTTCCGAGCTCTCTTCGTCTCTCTCGCTTGCTCCAACTGGCGAGCCGACGGTTTGGCATATGCGCTGTCGTCCTGAAACTCTGCTGGGACGTACAGCAGCACTATTTCGAACGTGCTCGCCACCTTTTCGGCGTCGGCAAGCGGCGGCTGCTGGATCTTGATGCGCGTCTCCGGAAGATCAACATCGTGCTGTTCATCGACCACAATCCAGTCGTACACGCACCAGAGGCCATGGGCGACGGCCGCGAGCTCCGGTGACACGCGACACGACACAATACCCAGGCTGGCGCTCGACATCTCGAACATGTGGAACTTTTGGATGGCGGGGATGTTGCGATAGAGCTCGTTGACGGCGGTCTTGTAGTCCTTCAACATATCTGGCGTGCACCTCACCACTTCCGTCGACACCGACGCGCTCTCTACCATACGGACAATCTGGTTGACAGTCCAGCAGTCCTCTTTCTCGAACCTTTTCCGCACGTGCCCAAAGCCGCGGTCGCACGCGTTCTTTGTGTGGCCCTTGACGAAAAATGTACGACAGACTTTGTCGCCTCGTGGTGCCGTCAATTTATGAATGCCGCTTAAATAATTCCAGCATAATAATCGGTGATGAACTGTACTACTCTGTCCTAGAAAACGTGGCAATTCCACTCTTCACTCGGTTCTGGAGAGAATGGTGATATATTTATCTTGACATTACTATGAGGAGGATGTTGATCTTGTCAAGAGAGGAAAAGAATATTCAATTCAGTGTATAATTTTGAAATGTTTAGCTCTTGTCCACTTTTTGCTGTTTTCGAGGGGTTGCGGTGCCGAATAGACGATGTAGAAGAACCGCAACCCTTCATCTGATAGAGAATTCTGAGACGAACAAAGGCGTAAATCTCTTTTGCTGCCAAACCACACAGCGGATAAATGCCATCGATTTAAGACCAAATTGCCACTTTTCCGGGACAGAGTAGTACGTGTTGGCCAGGATGTTGCTCGTATGGGTATTGTAGACAATATTCTCAATTGTGCAGAAATATCTGTCCTCGGCTGACATCCCGTAATACTCGGGTTTACATTTCCGACTATGCATCTATCTGCTCTTGTTTATGGAGGTGTAAAATTCTACAGTCACATAAGTTTTACAAAAAAGACCCTACATTTGCGTCATTATCTCTCTCTGTGCAACTTCGGGTCAACAAAGAGACGGGGATACTGTAGTTTATTGCGTGCAACATCCTGGCCAAAACGTACAGTTTATGACCGATTATTATGTCAGTTTATGAATGTGGCTTGAATGTAAGAAATTAATTTTGAGTGATGTCTTCTGAAGCAGACGTAGACCTCTTCGGGCGACATGAATTTATGTCCAGTTCTCTGACTTTTTGAGAATAATCCTACAAATATCGAGAAAAGGTGGCATAAAGGTTGCCCGAACAGCCAAATATCAGGCAAATAAGTTCAGAAGTGGTAGACCAAGTCAGATCTCGGAATAACTCTGGAAAAATTTCAGAGAATAAGAATTTCAAACAGCACACACTGTATTAAAATAGAATCGCATGCGGCCACATCTGTTTGGTCGACGGTGTGAGCAAGGCAGACGTCGATCTGGTCCATCTTGGCCCGCACTGCCTACGTGAACTTGTACGCCGAAGCGTCGAGCTTTAATGGGGAGACCTGGCCCTGGCGAGCGCGCGCGCGGATAGCGAGCTTGTGGGGATATCAAGGGGCGTTGTTGCATCCATGAAGCCGCAAGACCGTTGATGCCCTTCGCTGCCATGAACTCACGCGCGTGCCCTGCGAGTGTCGACCTGGAGACAGGAACTCCAGACACCACGCAGCTCGTTCACCCAAACGACGATCTCCTCCTAGTCAAGTACCACCTACCCTGGACTCTCTGTTGCTGCATCATCTTCTTGACGTAAACTGGCGAGCTCGTGGTGGCAAGACGAGCAGCGATTGCTGGCGTTCTGCACCAGCTCGAGTGCTGGAGCACTATAGAAGGCTCGCCCGAGTGGTGCGACTTGATGGCGGTGGTCACACCACTCGGGCGAGCCTTCTATAGTGCTCCAGCGCTCGAACTGGCGCAGAACGCCAGCAATCACTGCCCGTCTTGCCACCACGAGCTCGCCAGTTTACGTCAAGAAGATGATGCAGCAACAGAGAGTCCAGGGTAGGTGGTACTTGACTGTGCCAGAGACGACACCGTTAGCACGTGGGTGTGCGACGGTGTCGAGCTTGCACTGCAGCGAGAAGAAATCGCGCTTAGGCATCCTCGCACTTTCTTTATTAGTAAGAGTCTTGGGCGCGGAGGTCCAGTTCGAGGATTTGACGAAACACTTTGACTTTCATAAGTGGGGCATTTTACTGTGTGTCAAATCGGCCAATTTGATTAGTGGATCAGCCACTTCCGTTATAAGCGGTGGCTGTTACAAGCGGAGTTTTACTGTTCTGTATTACCTCTGTTCTTGTGATATCTGGTATGGGATTTCCGAAAAGCATAATATGCTACTAAAATATTGTAGAAGTTTTTGATTTGGGTTGTGGCATTGTGATGGTGCTTGTCTGTACCAGTGTAGTAGCACAGAGCTCGTGAAGAGGACCCCGGAAAATTCTTTTACAGGTAAGCGATCAATTTTTAAGATTTTGGATGAGTTGATGCACTTTTTGACCGAAAAACGGGAATTTGATGAAAAAATATCGTGCTGTTCATCAAATTTCAGCATTTGCTCCGAAATATGGCTTTTGATGAAAAATCGATTAACACCTCCAATACCGGAAATATAACCGATTGATAATAAATCATGTTGTCCATAATGTCGATTTTCAACATGTATAGAATTGAAATTGTCCAGTTGTGTACAGTTTGGGACTGTCTAAATAAGTTTATACAAAAGTTGAGACAATAGCGCACCCAGTTCAGTGTTAGAATGATATATCTGGCAAAAATTGACCATTTGGCGTCATCGACAATTTGGCCCATATAATAAAGCAACACGTTCTATAAGTCAACATGTTCAAACATGTTGACTTATACAACATGCGGTATTGGAGGTGATAAGTACGATGCACTTTCGGGTTTCACCTCCATACAAAATCCCATTTACATACAATTGGTGTCCACCACAATATCGCCTTCAAACACATCGTTTCATATATCTGCACCGTTACACAAGCAGTTGAGCAAGCCACTCACAAGAAGCTCTGTTGCGTTGCTTTGGATATGATGAGATGTCCGCTCAGGTCTCTTCCTCAACACCATAAAGCACTCGGTCGGCGGCTCCGACCCTCGCAGCTCCAAGTAGACGTAATGCATCACGGATGCCATGTCGTTCGCGACGCGGTCGACGATCTTCTTGAGCGGTAGCCCCAGCAGGTAAAATAGCATGATGACGGCTCGAGCGTCCTCGGCGGTGACGGACCGCCAGCTCGCCTCCATCGTGCAACACGTTGCTTCGCAGACGTTCGACGTAGATATTGCAAGCACAGCACTACTCCACGCTCAGCCCGTCTCCCCACCCACAGTCCTTCGCGCGGACTCCATGTATTCCTTGCTCAATCTGATTATTCCGGGTGTTGCTCTTTGTTTTCAACTGCAGAATGAGATGAGTTGAGGGCCAGCCTTGGTTAGATGCAAAAGCCGCTTCTCATCTGTTTGAAAATTCGAATTTTGGATGCATACCAATGTCTCACCTCGTCTAAAATACTAGTTAGAGGTGTGCAAAAATATCTCTCGCCTTTCGCTAAAATCGTGATTTCGATGCTAATACCGTCTTGTGACTCAATTTTTTCATCATTTGATGCAAGTCTGTCGCTCACCCAGATTAGAATTTCTGGGGTCCTTCGTGGAGGACGCAACTTCACTCAGCTCAGCAGAAACTTGCATGTGCTGCTGCTCGTGTCAGTTCGGCCGTGTCGAGTTGTCGCTCATAAACTTCTTGTAAATGAAGTAACTACATCAATTCACTGTTAAATCAAAGCGTGCTTGTTCTGGATTAAAATCTCTACTAGCACAAATAATATACTCGGAGAGGTTTTGAAGGCGCGCGCACAAGTAAATTGGGCTAGCCAAGTGACAAGCATCGAGTTCGAGGATGATGTCATCAGCAGAAGTAGAAGACGAATGTACTAAAATGAACATATGAGTGTGAATGTGTGTGTGGTGAGTAAGGGGGAAGGAACCAAAACAGGGTGGCTGTCAACAACACCAACTACAGTATTGGAGCCTTCCAGTTTGCGACATCCTCACTGAAAACAGGACGGCAGCATCGCCAAGGATTGCAACGCTGAGTGCCAACTCTGTTGTTGGTGCTGATGACGCGGTGCAGCTAGGCGTTGATGGTGTGTGTCCTCCACTGTTGCTTGGGGAACTCCTCGCCCGCGTCTCTTTCAAAACTGCTTATTGCGCTTCAAATTTCACAACAAAGGTGGTCGCATAAGTATACAACACGTCTCTTTTAAATCGACTCGGATATGACAAGTACCCGGGTATGACAAGAGTTATACAGTATTTGAAATTTCCGGAACGCCTATTTCAAATAGCTTGGGGCGAGCCCAAAACGACAAGAACGGATCAAGCAAAGGGCAGCAAAGGACTGAGCACTGCACTGCGGTCGAGCACTCCATCATATCAAGAACCCTCAGCAGGTATTCATGACGTGTTCTGACGCTTCTGAAGCTTTGGATGCGCGTCTGTTGAAGGAAGTGCTCACATTAGGGCGATATGTTAAATGACTTATCGATGTGCTTGACAGTATGGCTCAAGCATCAACCGAAGATCCCCGCCACATCCCCAAACCGACCCCAATTGTAAACACGACACTCGTCTAGACAACACTAAAAATTACAAAAGCGAGAGCGAAGTGGCTGAGCACATATGAGCACGATGTCGGGTTGTTCGTGTCGTGTAGGTGCGGCAGTTCAAGACGAAGTGCGTGGTAACCGAACCGACTGGTGTAGGAGACACCTCTAGCTTTGTGTCGTGTAACGAAATCGGCTTCCGCGAAATCGTACGCCTTTACAATCGCCGCCTGCAGTTGCGCTGCGGCTTGAACGCGCGGTCCCTGGGGTGGTTGGAACGAAAGCTGCTGGTCGACTGGTACACGCATAAGCAGCTGGTCAAAAGCCCAATTAATCGAGCATGGCGCGCAAAGTCCCAGACTCAAGAGCAGGACTCAATCATATTCACAGACAGGAGGGTATAAACACTATTGCTGGCTTCATGCTTGGCCTCGCGGGAATCTTACCTGGGACGCACGTGTAGAGAGTGATTTTAGCGTGGTCAAGCCGACGTAGTCGGCATTTCGCTCGCGACTAAGCAACTACAGAATGGTGGGTCAGCTGCAAGTGAGTCAGTACGAGTCACTTGTATCTCTTGCGAAAATGTGCAGGCGGACGTCGACTTGGTGAATTACATAGGTACAGTGTCGTTTGACTTGAATAAAGTGTGCCGATACCACGCCGCCGACTTGGACATTTAAAAAACGACTTTGCAATGCTTGTACTACTAGTATATGCTTGTATGCAAAACGCCTACTTTACTTCACCTTGGCTAACCCAAGTACTTGGACCGTAAAACTTCGTTTATAACGGCACGTGAAAACAAAACACAGCTGTCTATAATGCTCAGCATAATTGCGCAAAAAAGACGTTCAAATTTCATCGTCTGAGCCAACTTCATAACCAGCGAGATGGAGTACTTCCATACCACCGACCAACTCTTTGTCGACTATATCCGCCTCGCCAGCAGGAAGCCGAGCATCTCTGGATACCGCAATAACCACATTATCCTTCACACCGATCTATGAGAGGCGCACCCAGTCACAAATTACCGCTCTCCTTCTAGGGATGAGCATAAAATGGGAGTCGCAATCCATCGCCTTCAGTTGCAGCAGGAGGCTCTCGGTTCAGGACGGGCGGAGAGGTTGCTTCAGCGGCTTGTTCCACGCGATATCGGCGTCTGACAGATGGATGTTGCGCTACCAGAGACGCGCATAAGAATTACATTCGATCGAACCCGCATAGGAGAGGGCTCTTCAGTACACTGGTCAGAAAAGTCTTCACAAAGCAGCAGCACCTGGCGATCGCTGTAGCCGCGGTCTGCAGAGTAATAGCGATGAGAGGAAACCAAGGGACGTCCATTCCTCCATCTGCGGGTTGTGAGCACTGTGTTCGTTCCTGATTGAACTTTGCAAAATACACTGCGGATACAATGCGCGTGCGCACTTTTCGTGTTCTCTTACACTTGCATATGATGTTTCATTTACGAAAGATCACGCCACAAAGCTCTACTGAAACTGTGCCGCTCGCAATTGATTTCAGTCTGCCTGTCGGGACGTTTTATGGCCGCGGCCTTGAATACCACAAAGGGTCACGCTTTTCACCAAGCGAGTTTCAGAGAAGCATATCTGTCGCGCGGGCTATGCTGAGTCTGCAGCACTGCATCCACATCGTCCTGGCTCCTTCTTGGAGACTGTAGTTTTCAGAAGGTACTCAAACAACACCGTTGCACAACTCACTTTCTCAGCCGTTGATTGCACGCGGACAAACACCGCTGCGCCCACCTGTTTGACCAGTGGTTCATATTACGGTTGCATCCATATCCTTCATCTTCTCGCTCACCTCTACTGCAAACTTGGCTGCTGTGAATTAGTGGAGTCACTCGCGCTCGCTGTCGAAGGCAGTACCCGGACACAGCCCAGCAACCCGGATATCCCGCGCTGTCCAGTTCGACAATAGTACATAGTGTTTTGTAGGTTAGTGCGCACCACATTCGGATCAGATTAGGAGACTTTTACTTTCGGGAGGCCACCCTCTATTAATTTTCAAGGTGTGCCTTTTAAGGGACGGCCACGCGGCTGGCCCAACGATCCAGTTCCCGTTTCTCCTTCACCAGCACAAGTCATCTCGCTGCAGCTCCCAATCAAGGGTCCAGCCGGTAAGTCTGCATGTCTGTATGGTCGTAGCGTGCCTGACCAGGTTCCGTTTGAGTGCTGTTTGGTTGTGCACTAGTGCAAGTGAGAGTCTAGCGGGGGCTCAAACCCTTATATATCGGGGTCTTGGCTGCGCCAAGCGAGTAGTTCATATCGTGTGCCCATACACGCTTGTGCGACTACTGTAATGGATTAGCCGAGTGGGTTTCATATCAAGGGGTGGAGTGTGGAGCAGGGCCGCGAAGGGAGCCGATTGCACAGCTGAGTGTGCTATGTGGTAGTTTGTAAGGTATAGTGAAGTGGACAATCATATCCTTCGTTATGCTGTCTGAGAACCGCTTGTGCACGAGTTGCCAGGTATCGATCAAAAGGTCATTCCAACCGTAGCAAGCTGAGACGTCGACCAAGAGGTCCAGCTGGGCATAACAGCCAAACCGTCGGCCAGGTGTCTGCTGGAGGCGAGGATCTTAGCCCCCTGACCTTGACTGCATCCATACCTGCGTGTGTGCGAGTGCGAGGTCCACCCACAGAAGAGCGGCGCCCTAGGGGTGTCCGTGATGATGGGATAAATGGTAAGAGCAGCTGTCCAAGTAACCCCAAGATTAAAAGGGAAAAATGGAACACTGTGTGCGGTACTGACCGACCTGAAGGTGCGCATATCCAGATCTGAAAATCATTGAACCACGGCAGGCATGTCTACTAACTCTTCTGATCAAGCTTTGCCTGAGACGCCTCATCAACGCGCTGTCTGAGAAGCGCAAGCGGCTGATCAAACCCTCGCAGGCCCAGCCCCACCGCACGCGTCGGCTGCGAGCCACGGACACGTAATCAACATCCCGGCCTGGCATTCAACTTTCTCAGCCGGATAGCGTTCAACAGCTCTGATCCCAGCTCCAGATGTCCCGCAAGACGCCAGTTTTGAATCGATGCTCGTGTTGGCTCAAGTCGTTGGTGTCTTCGAGGACAATTTGGTCCACGCGCCGCCTCGTCAGCACCTCAGCCGTCTCCTTGCGGATGAGATGGCACCGGCCCTCGCGGCGTTGCCGCTCGCAGACCACGCGGCTGGGCCATCAACGACTCGGTAATCGCCCGACGCTCGTCACCGATAGACGACGGCCCGGCCAACCCAGCCGCCAGTCGGCGCAGCTCGTGCTGTTCCGGTCGGCAAACCAGCCTAGGCGAGCAACTCCCGCGAGTTCGAGCTCTCGGACGTCTCTTGTCTGGCTGGACGGTGGCGGAGCACCCCAGCAACGCCTCTGGACCGACCCCTCGCCGAGACCAACCAGTTCCACGCGCTGCCGTTTCGACTGACGCCTTCATCCAGCGTACGCGTGGCGGCCGGGTTGCTGGTTCAGCCTCACTGACGGATGCTCCTCGCTTCGGAACAGGCTCAGCCGCTCGTGCGGCGGCGGGGGCACGACGTGGCATTGCTGAGCGTGACGTGGCGTTGCTGAGCTCTCATGGCGCCATGTCTTTGATTTGAACGAGATGGCCGCTCCGTCTGCGTATTCGACGTGGCCAGCGTCCTGAGTCGCACCCCGTGTGCTTGACGCCAGACCGCAGCAGGTGCTCCAAGTTTCTCGGTGGCGAGCGGTTTGGGTGCCCATCTCGCGGACAGGTGGACCCAGCAAACGCTGGCCCCGACTGGCTACAATCCGCAACCCCCACAGTTACCAGGATATCTTCGTGAGGTGTTATGCACCAAGTATTTCCCAGCTGGTCGCAGCAGTTGACCCTAGCTCAGCAAGCTCAGAGCAGCAGTTCGCGACTCAGCAGCAAGCCGATCTTGCTGCGAAGCAGCAGTGTTTCTTGTTCGCAGCTGAGCAGCGTTGCATCTTGCTTCAGCTCGGGCAGCAGCGTGTTCGGTTCCCAACCGAGCAGCAGCGCGTCCAGATTGCTGCAACGCAGCAGCAGGTTCAGCTTGCCGCTGTGCAGCAGCGCCTGTCCGAGTTGGCCGAGTTGGTCATACAGGAGCGCGAGTTTACCTGACGCAAGTACGAGTTCGTAGCGACTGACCTTCAGTCGCTGGACTAGGCCGCAGCTCAGCTCGACACGTTTCGTGCTGAAGCCGCTCGCGGAGCTGAGACCGGGTCGACTTGCGCGGCCGACCACCTGGGATCGCTTCTGCTGACGCAGGTTCGCTCGCGTTGGGCCCAGCTTTCTGATATTGTCGGCTTGGTTGTCGTGGAAGTCGATTGGGCTTCCGTGTAACCGCAACTTGTCGAGATCTACCTCCAGCATCACGGCTGGACGCAGTCGACCTTGTACAGCTCGTCGGTGCTCCAGCTGACACAAGCGGTGCGCATTGCCCAGCCTTCTACATTAAACTCGGCGCTGCTTGATTCGCGGCTTGACCAAACTACAGCTAACGTGATGATCACCGCTATCCAGCACCCGCTGTCCACCTCATGGCATCGTGTTCAGAACATGTTCTGGTTGTCGACAAGCATTACAGTGAAAGGCACAGCAGACGAGTTGGTTGTCCGAGCAGAATGTATGGCGGTCGCCCGAGCGCTGAGAAACGAGTTGAACAGCTGGTGACGTGCCTCAATACTGGTTGCTTACGGTGCCTCGCGCACCGCAGCTCTCAGTTGAGTAAGGAGGCTGGGCTGCCCCCGTTCTCTGAGCTCAGCTGCCGCCGAGCCTATCTCCAGCTGACCCAACTTGTGAGCACGCTCCGGCCGCCGCAGCTCCAGCTCCTCTCAGCACCGCGTCCGCTCAGCCGACCGTTGCCGGGCGGTGCTCAGCACTCGCTCTGCGGCGAAAGCGAAGTTGAGTCGAGCTGTGCGTGATGTTGTCGTGGGAGACAACGACCCTGTCGAACCAACCGATATCGATCTGCCTAAGCACCGTAACCTCCCTCCCCCCCCCACCCCCGTCCGCAACAACTGTTTTGGCTGAGCCTCGGTCACAAATGTTCGTTGCGCACGAGATGGTGGACCAGTACGGTGTGCCACGTTCGCTATGGTACATCGCGATGTGGTGGACGGACCTCTCCATCGACCTTGGCGACCTAAATCCCGAAGCTCAGCTTGCTGCAGAGCAGTAGCACGCTGCACTCGCGGGGCACCAGCTGCAACTCGAGCTCTCGGCGCAGAAGAAGCAACCCCAGCTAGCGTCACGGCAGCGGCAGGTCTCGATTGCAACGCTGAGGTTCAAGACGAGCTCTCGACCCAGCGGGATCAAGCCGAGCATGTGGCGCAATAGTGTGGAACCGAGACGAAGAGTTGCTCGTCGCGCAGCTACTGCGGTGATAAAGCCGCAGCTGTGTTACGGCCATCTACTCGACGTCCAGATTCTCAGGATTTCTTCCACGCCAGCTGTCAGCACGCCTGGATGTCTAATGTTGAGTTTCAAGCTGCCGCGTGCCATGTCCTGCCACTTCCAAGCTCGGACGATCCACGTCGTGGTGATGACGAATCTGGCAAGTCAAGTCGTCGACGCTTAAGGCCCACATGTATGTCAGCACGGACGCTGGGGTGGCGCCTGCTCCACCTTTCGGTGTCTGAGCGGAAATTCATTTGAGCCAAGCAAGCGCCAGTGCGACGGCTAAAATTGCGCTTGCCGCGCCGTCCGCCGAACTGAACTCGAGATCCAGCACTCCGGCACACAACGTTTGCTCGTCCTGTCGATCGTGCTGTCGAGGCTCGAGGCGCTTATGCCTCCAAGCCCATCCGTGAAAGCCGCCGCCTGCTCGACCACTTGGCGTCCGAGTTGTGAAGCTTGTCGTCCCAGTTGGCCAGGAGGCGACACGCGAGATCGCTCTTGTCGCGCCGTCGGCGGAGCTAGAATTGACCTCCGCAACTCCGGCAGACTCGGGCAGGTCTCCGGCTCGAACGTCGCCACCCAATAGTTTGAGTCGAAGGAGTCCGTTGCCATTGCCGATGGTCGCTCGATCGACACCAATCCTCCGTCTGCCCCTCGCAGTATTTGCTCCACCGCATCCAACTATACTCCAGATGCCATCACCCGGGCCTGGCACTTGAGCAGGGTCGCCTCGTCTCGCACGACGTTGCCGACGTCTGTCGGGTTTTCCGCGTCCTCGAGCTGGCCGCGACAGAGGAGCTTGAGATTAATGCCGCCGATCCGGAGCGACTCCCGGTGCCAGCGTTTGGCGACACCCTTGTCGGCAACGACAAAGGTGATCCACCGCATAACCGGATCATAATGCTAGCGTTGTAAAACGCGGAGTCAGTCTACCGCTCTGGCGTGCTCCGGGGTGCCTGGTTCGGTCACTTCCAGGTACTTCAGCGTCGTCTCGGCCACTCGCGAGGGCAGCTTGACGCTATGTGGGTGCCGTCGTTACAGCTCGCCCCTCTGGATGTTCCTCGTGGAACTTGGTGTAGGCGATCCTGACCGCGAACGCGTGCGTGCATGCGAGAAAACGCGGGGGAGCTGCGATCGGCACTACGCCACTGGTCCACACCGCCGGTGCATAGGGTCTGCTGGCACCATATCTCGGAGCTGTTCGTCCGCGTGGGACCGATTTGGCCGTTCCGCCACTTTCGACAACCGCTCCACCCATGCCCGATGCTCGGCCGCACACGGATCGTCGTGTCGCATCGTGCAGTTCTCAG
>SMMQ01002763.1:287-11654 GCA_008271595.1 [Pythium] brassicae (nom. inval.) | reverse complement strand
CCTTTGCTTCAAGAACGCTTCCTCAAGCCAACGGGATCAGTGCCGTCCAGCTCTTCGCTTTGCGTGAGCAGGACTGGTCTGAGTCCCATTACAGAACGCGTTCAAAGTCGTACACCTTCATACGCAGACTCTCTCACAAAGAAGCGGATGCACACTAGGGAACACATAACACATCCACCTCGGTCGGGGCGCGCACGCAAGAGCGCGCGCAAATGTTTTTGTCAAAGTTCACTCAACGTCTGTCCATGCCTTTAACCCCTCGCATTTATAAAAGATACAGCTCAAATAAATTCACACAAGGAGTACTCAAACCCGGTTGGGGTTTTCTCTTGCACAAATGTTTACCCAAATAACCCTCCTCGAGTCCAAAAAGCGTCCCGAAAGAAATATTGAAAATTACGAAAATCCAGCGTTACATTATCGAAGACGGACATGACACGGTGCTCGTATAGGAATCTAAAAAACAAGTCAAGGTGTCCCACAGACATACAAATCCTTAAGACGATACGAGAGTTTTTTTAGGAGATATATATTCATCGATAGAATTTGGTGATAAGAACAATAATGAATGTTATTTAGACAGTGTTGTGGTCTGACAGCATATCAGAGGCATGGTTGAGATTGTGCTGTGGTATTCTGTCGATTTTGGGATGCGTTGCCAACAACAACGTCTACTTATCCAAGCTTCCTTTTAACCCACGGAGAGCCACGGCTCTTTTTTCTAGAGCCCAGAAAAAGCCAGAGCCTGGCTCTCCACATTTACCAGGGTCCAAAAGTAGTTACGAGCCAGAATCACAAAACACGGTGAGACACGCAAACAGGTCAGTATTCGGCCAGTTCATTGGATGACGAGTTGTCATTACTCCGATTGGTCGAAAAGAGGTACATGTATTCGTCACTCCTACTATCCGTGTGCGCGAATGTCAACTCATCCATTTATTACCCAGGTTTTATCTATATGTATCCTCCATGTAATTGCGCGACGAAAATAGCCTTGTCCCGAACAAAATTATTGACTGTCCGGAACGAACCAAACGAGTAGTTCGCAGACGCCGTGCGAACCACTTGCATTTCAAGATTTGCCGGCAAACAAGCAAGCACGGGACGCGTAACTCGGATGCACGCCCCAGTTGAAGCGGGTACGAGGCAACAGCTCAATTACAGGGAGGTGAGGGAGCATTCTGATGTGGTCGCTTTCGTGTGCTCGTAGCAAAAGAAAGCGCGCCGACGCGAACCAGGGGTGAGAGAGCGAGCGTGCGCGTGTTTGGTGTCGCCAGCTCCCGCATTTTGTATGTGTGCTGACGCTGGTGCGGTTTTTCTGGCGCAGATCCTGTCGAGGCGCCCGCGAAGAGAAGGCAAGAAGGCTCGCCAGTGTAGACGCGAACCAGGTGTGCGAGGATTTGGACTTCGCGTGGCACAGCGGTGTATCATACGTGTACTGAGATGTAAACATGATCAAATATGTATCATATGCCTTCGGTTCGTGGCAGTGTCGATCACATTCAGCGCGGGCATCAAGCTGTGGAGAAGGCTCGAACTATCGAACGCGAAAATGTGTACGTACACTACAGACAGAGACGTTTGCCTCAATATCATGAATGTGATGACACGGTGACCTGTGTGTTGTTACATCACCGTTATGGTGATAGTAAGTTCGAGAGCGAGTAATGTCAGAGCCTCATATAACTCCCATACCTGACGTCCAAGCAGCTCCAAGTTGTCGGCGACGCTCACGTGCTCTGCGAGCAGAATTCGAAATTGTCGGCAGCCCAAGCGAGAAGGATTGCAAGCAAGACGGCGATGTTGATCGCTGATCCGAGGCCAGCGCCAGCGGCGAGTTCGTGCGTGCGTCGAGTGAAGGACCAAGTCGCCTGCAAGACGGCGACGTCGATCGAGATCCAGTGAACGGCAGCGACGGTTTGTGCGCGTTGATCGAGGCGACAGCAACAGCCATGGTGGAGTCGTTTGGACTGAGGTCCTGGATCAACGGGTCACGACCAACAAGACATCGGCTCACGCAGGCTCGTGCTGCTTCAATTCGAATGGAGATCCTGACCGGCGATGGCGGCGACAACCAAGACTCCGATGCCGAAGACGAGCCAGACAGCAACGCCGAGCGTAGCTATCCATCTCAGATGCAACACAGAAGCTGTCGCCAAGTCAAAGTGAACCGAGTGACTGCAAAGAACAACTTCTGTGCCAGATCGTGGTGTATTGAGTGTGCTTGTGCGCTTGGTGTGATGTGGAAAGCAAACTATACGTTCTTACGGCAAAATATGTGTGCGTGCTGCTTAGCTTAACTACATAGCGCCAGGGAATTCAGTGCCGCTATATCACACTTCTCGCGACTGGAGTTCCCGCTGCTTGCGCTGTTGCGATGGTCGTGGAGAATGAGTGATCACAGATCGTCGTTAAGCGGGGCGACAATGCGTGGTGCGTCAAATCCATGGGTTGGTACTGCAACAGGCCGTTGGTGAACGCGAAGCGCGACGCATGTACCAATGCGGACGCGGGTAGTGTAACGGGGTCACCGTACACACCCGAATACGTACGCTCCTGGTTTAAACCAGGAGCGTACCTATTCAGAAAGCCCTTCGGATCTCCTTCTTACTTGGGCAATGAGTTGCCCCCGTAGCTCATGAGCTCCCTTGATTTCATCACTAGTTTTAAATCCAAAACATAATAAAAGTCAGAGTTGAAAAAGCACGCTACCTCATCCACGTGCAAGCCAGTCACACTCAGTGACAGGTAGAATCTGCAGCGCCTTCACGTTAGATGGGCGACAGTACTCGAGCGTCAGAAGGCACGATGGGTCGCGAGCGCGTACACTTGCGATAAGGTCACGTGGCGGACGTATCGCCTTGACGGCGACGCTGCTGATTTTGAGCGCAGTGGAAACTGCGCACACTTCGTTGTCGTCTTCACCCGCCGTGTACCGCGCGGCGTCCAGTCGTAATCAGGCTGACGTGATAGCGCGTTTGCGACGGTCTTGGTCTTGCCCGACTTGTAGAGGTCAATGGCGGTGTACTCTGAGATGAAACAGGGTTAGCGCGGCATGCACTGGCTGAGACGTGGTGCCTTGCTTGTCATTCGCAGCGACGCGTGGGACGTGTACACGGCAAACGTCTCCTTGCCGAGTAGGTAGGCGCGGAACTTCTACAGCGCATAGCGCATCACGAGCGGCCCCTTGCCGTGAACGGTGTAGTTCCAGCCCACCGGCTTCAGTTATTCCAAGTTATATCTGAATACGCGTTCGCGATCGTCGTTGTCGTGTTGCACGAGCGCGCAGCCGATCGCGAAGTCGCTTGTGTCACACACGACGATGTATGCCTTGGCATAGTTCGCTAACTCGTGAACGGGAGCGGTTCAGAGAGCCGGCTTGACCTTGTCGAACGCATTTGATGGTCTTGGCGCTACTACCACATGGCGTCCTTCAGCGGCTGGGACAGCGGGTGGACCATCGCCGCATAATCCTTTGCTTAGTGGTGAAGGTAGTTCGTGAGACCGAACCACAGACACAGGTGCTCCTGGACCTGTCGAACAGACCACCAATCTTCTCGGAACCCACACGCACGCCCGCCTTGTTTGCGTACAGCTTGGGCTCCCTCTTCGCCGCGATCACCTTCCCGAAATGGCCGAGATAAACTTCGAGCTTGGTCGTTCTCGGCTCGGCGCGACTGTGCACAAATATGTGATCAAAGTAGCTCGGCGCGACTGTGCACAAATATGTCGTCAAAGTAGCTCGGCGCAAAGTCATGGAACAGAAGGGGTAGTGGGAGTTCATGCGGTTGAAGTTTGCATAGGCGTTCTTGAGCCCCTGTTGCTCCATGAGGCACTCGTAGAGTATCCCAATTGGCGTTTTGATGCAGTCAGCACGACAGCTGACTCGGTCACGAGAATTCGATGGAAGCCGTCCAGCAAGTCTAGTGTCGAGTAAATCGTGGTGCCCGTCATGGTGCCAACGTATCGTGTCTATCCGAGGAATCGGATTCTGCGCCGGGGGTGGAGGCGTTGTTAAGCTTGCTAAATGCATGTACGATAAATACCCAACTCAATGCTTCTTTATGCAGAATGGCGGATTCGAGTCGGGTGAAGTGCTCTCACGAATGTGACCAGCCTTACGCGGACGTTTGAAGAACGAGCCCATCGCTTCGACCTGATCATGTGGCAAAGGCCACTGCCGTGCGACACAATACTTCAATCCTGGAACGAGATTGATCTCGTGTTGCACTCCGCAATCGATCGATAACACCGCGGGCATCTCGTCCGTGAACACATTGGCTTATCCCACGCGAGCGGGTATCCCGGAGCTCCGTTTGACTCATAGTTTGCTGACGACTGCGCCGCAAACCGCTCTTCGCGTGTCGATTTGCAATCCGCGCCTTCTGAGCACTCTCTCTACCGCGAGCGCCATCGCGCTCGACGCTGCCTCCTCGACGACGATGACGTCTGATCGATCCCGCCACGCTTCTGGTCGCGAGGTATATCGCTCCACGACATATCTAGAAGCTGCGCGATGGCAACGCCGTCACGAGACGGACTCGTGACCCTCATCGAGCGCCGAGCGGGGCCAACCCCTGCCACTGTGATGGCGTGGATCGTGTCAAAAACGGTAATGTACACGGACAACCAAGTCTGCATCGTCGAGACTGCCCATTCCGGACGAGGACTTGCGCCACCGCGATGCTGCGGCTCCGGTAGAAGCGATTGCCGACGACCGAACTTTTGCAATATGCGCCGGCGAGACCCGCTGCTCCGTTACAGAAAAAATTGCCGCTCGAGTGACCAACTCCAGCGCGGGCACAGTCGACACTTCTCGCGCGCTTCGCGCTGGCACCACTGCACCACCGCGATGTCGAAGGATGAACAGCCACTGATAAACGCGTGGCCAGGGACCACACCCCACGCTTCTTCTTTTCTTGCGCGAGAACCACTGCTCGACCGCGCCGCGCACCAAGCCGCTGCTTCGGCTCGCGTCATCACTCGGGAACTCCTGCTCGACCGATTGGTGCACAACACGTTGAGCCAAGTCGTACACAGAAAGCCATCGCTCTCTCAGTACGAGACGAGTGTTTGGCATAACCCACAACAAATTCCGTCTTCCTTGGGGCTAGAACTGAAGGACTCTGGCATAGATCGGGATAGTGTCGACGCCCTCTCTCTCTTCCGTGTAATGAGGTGTGTCCTTGCGCACCAGGGATGCATGCCAGAATGGTCGGTCGGACATGCATCTATCCAATCGTGTGAAGAAGCGCCTCGCGCTGAGTATGGCTACGTACCGCAGATCTGGCGAAAGGCGGGATGGAGAGCACCGACTGCTGGCTGCGGAACCGGCAGACGGCGAGGCAAATAAGAATCACCGCAGCCGACCGCCTGGCACCGTCGTGTGGACCACCCCAAGGGGCCAGGCAGAAATCCAGATTGTGAAGTAAGCCAAGATGGGAGACCCAGTTAGGTTCGCATTTCGTATTTAGGGTAGGCCAGGTTTGGATTACGTACCTAGCAAGTAGTCATACCTAGGCGACGCAGGTCAGCCCAGGAGCCAGTTCCCGGCGGGAGCTGCAAGATTGTCAATCAGTAGCAAATTTCCCCGCGAGCGCACAAGTATTTCCGCTCCCTCCTCTCCATCCTCCTGAGCGCCCAACAAGACCGCTGAGGTTCGGGGGCGGGTGAAGGTGACCAAGGTTCCCTAGATTTGTGAAGCGTGCCAGCCAACTGGACACTTCAACGCGCCTGTGTGCCTGAGCGTGCGTGTGACCCGGTGTGTGGCGAAGTACGTGAAGTGACAGTGTGCCCTGTGTGCATCGGCGTGTGTTATGGTAAGCCCAGACGTATCGTCCGCTATATTCGCGCTGTCTGGGCCAGGTGGGTGCCAGGCAGTGTAGTGAAACCGTAAGACCCCAGAGGGCCGGCGAGAGTGCAGAGTGTGCGTAAGAGCTTGGTTAGGCTAGCAAAAGGAGTGTGCGTAAGAGCCCAGAGAGCCAGCTTTGACCGTTCCTTGTCAGTTGTGGGAGTCATCCTCTGGCCTGGAATAAGACTGACCGAGTGACCCACCACGAGTAGTGGTGAAGAGACCCTGTGTGCTAGGGGTCTATATATATATACGCACACGAGAGAGCCGAGCCGCCCTCGCCAGTGTTGCATTCCTGGGTTAAGTCTGAGCCTGGGAGTGTCGAGGCTGGCAAGTGTTAGACACTCCAACCCTCGTATTTTCCAGATCTCAAATAACAGATTCCGGGGATCACATTGTGAAAGGACTGGCCACAAGAGCTAGGTGTATGGTATGCCTGTATATCGACAGATCGGTGTGCCAGTACATTTCCTTGCTCGCACCCAGGCTTGACGCTCCCCATCGTCTCAGCCTGTTTTGTTGTGCAAGCAAACTACACGCCACTCCGTCACAATCGGCAGGGTGGATCACAGGAGCGGCGATGTCCGGGGACGCGCTGCTTGAACTTGGGGACACTTCTGGTCTTCTTGTGCGCCGACGGGACCCGAATGTGTCTCCGCTTTTGGTTGCGCGTCCTCTTCCATGATCGGTCGATCCTCGTTCCTTGCAGCCGTTCAACGTGTCGTCCTTTCGTGCCCAGGGTTGGTGCTGACAAGACGCGCAAGTGGCGAGGTCTTGATGTACGACCCGTGTTTGCAGCGGGCTGGGCCTCAAAACACTAGGTTTTTTTTAAAGGTAAAGAAGCGGACTAAATGAATAGTTAGTTGAACCGACTAGTCCCTTGCTCTGTATTATCCAGCGTGATTTTTTTGCAAATTCTTCAAGAGGGAGAAGAAAATCCTCCCCGTCCATACAAAGGTTAGGTGTACCAGATTCTTTTGTCTATCAAATGATAGAGGGCCGCGCTCTTTCAGCATATCTCAACGCTCAACCTTGATAATCTCCACACAATATACAACAGCTCTTGAGAACAAGGTGATGCTGCCTCAAGCAACTTCTGCCACGGCGGGCTCAACACCAGGTACGCGAGGTGCATTGTTTGCTGACCGTGCCGAAACTTGAGCAGATTCCAACCTTGGCTACGCCACCGACTTGAGCTGCAATTTCGCAGCAACCTGCGTCGTCTGGTGTGACACTTCCTTCAACTCCTTCTCCACCTGGTCAGACGGCTGCATACACCCCTCCTCAATCTGCCCAGACGCCAGCACCGCCTTCACATACTCCGTTGCGTCTGCTGTAGCTCTTGTGTGCTTGCTCATGGCTGTAGAACGTCAGCTGCATCACAAGCGGGTTTAGTGACTACGGTAAGCAAAGGAAATACAGTACACAACTTGGACATGTCGTCTCTCCCCTCCCGCGCTTTAAGTGCGGCGAACACTGCCAGACGAGGACGCACAGAGTAATACAAGACGAAGAAAAATATATAGCAGCGGCGACACCTGCGTACATCTTCGATTGCCTCTCAACGCGATCACAGACTCTGAACCGTACGCCTCCAACCGTTGCATCTACGCATTTACTAGCGCAGCCTGCTCGATAAGCTGGCAACCATCCACCAAATTGCTGCTCTCGCGATGGCGATGAAGGCGAAGCCAACGGCGGCGAGCGTGTGTAGAGTAAGCTGGTGGTGTTGGGCTATAAAACAAACAGGCTGCGTTGAGAGCGACCACATGTTGCGTCGGACGAAATGTAGCACGACGTCTGGATGATCAACACCAACGTTTGCCGACCCCCTCTCAAGCGTAAGGCGGATCGTGGTGATGATGTTGAGGAGACATACACATTGAGAAGAACGAGGTCGAGTGCATACACGTGTGCAAGGCTGGGCTTGAACGAGCGAGTGAGACGTGAGGAGGATGAATCTGTATCGGAGGAAAATTTGCTTATTTGTTGTCGTTCATACATTATGACAAATGAGCAAAATTTCCCTCCGTCTCGCTGACGCGCATACGAGCAGGTTGTCAAGTACCAATAGGGAGTTGACGCGCTGCGTTTTTGCAACACGATTTGGCGCAAACTCATTCGACAGATCAGACGCCAACCTCTAAGGAGAACGCTTTCGTCATGCTATAGACGACGACAGGATACACCACACTATTTGCATGTCACCCCACTGAAATGGATGAGGCCTCCATCCAATCAGACTGCGTAGCGTGGTTCAACAGCAAGCGAAAATGCGTGTCACCGCAAGAGAGCACCATATAGACACCTTTGTCAGGTGCGAAAGCATACTTTAACCAAATCAAAACCTTCTGCTGTATAATACAGTATAAGGAGCAGGGCTGAAGGGGTAAAGTACCCTCCCCATATATATCCAGATGATAAAGCACTCTGGGTGACATGAACATATCCAACGCTCTCGACGACGTCACTAATTGCTGACTTGAACCTTCTTGGCGTCGCTTCGGCCGCAACAAGTCGCAGATTGGCGGACATAGTCGCCAAAGCCCGCCGGACCTACCTGATCACCCCGTCGCCTAGCCAAGGTTGCCATAATCGAGGGAGAATTAACGCACTCTTTACCACAAGTCTCAAGGAGTCCGGATCCACTACCGCGACCTGCGGCCATCTGTTCGCACGTCCATCACGTAAGACGAGACCCGCGTTGACGTCGATGCCGCGCAGCTTCACCGTGCGGTTTAGGTAGACGACCGGTGGACCGTTGCTGTGCGACCCACAGCATCCCGAAAATGAAATCAAATGAAACGGACAAGTCGATCACCATGAACACGTTGCTGCTGCGAAACCACAGATGTTATACTGGAAGGAGAGTGATCGCTAGGAAAGCAACCGTAGCTCGAAACCCGCTTACTTCACAATTATCCCATCCTGCAGCTTGCAGAGACGTGTTCGCGGAGGAAGCAGGCGAATACTGTCGGTGTGGACGAATTTGTTCGTTGCACCTGAGTCCAGCAGCGCACGAAGCGTGTGCGCTGCTCCATTGAAGTGGAGGTTGAGCACGATGTAGCTTTGTCGCTGCAGGATGTGGTGGCACGGAGAAGCGCGTGAAGCTTAGCGGGGCTTAGAGGACGAGTGGCCACCGGTTGAACGTTCCTCCGAACGCACCCAGTACGGCGCCACGCACCTACTGCCAATCCTCGGTTTTAGTTGAGAGACCGCAGCAATCCCGCCGTCGCCATCAACGGCGGGTGGCAGGGGTGCTGGCGCGCGGCAGATATCAGCACGATAGCCGGCCTTGCGGCATCTGACGCAAGTCAGGACGGGCTGCGAAGCTTGGCGCGGGCTGCCGAAACTCAAAGCCGGTCTCCAAGGGTCGACTTTCATTGGCTCGGGTTCCCAGTCGACACGCGTGACGTGGTACACACGCGCAGCGGTCGCGCTGTAGCTTTCACGCAGAGCGATTGCGAATGTTTCTTGTACAGACACGAGAGACTCCCGCGTCAAGAAGAAACGGTGATGGCCATCGGCCATACCGGAAACAAAGAGGTGAACTTGCGTAGTCCCGTCGACCAGGCGCTTGACCACGACAGCGCTAGGTGTCTTGCGCGCTGGCTGTAGTCGAGTTTTCAGCTTTGACCTTGTCGCAGCGCGACGGACGGCCTGCGACGCTTTTGTTTTCATACGACGGCTCGAACGCGAGCCACAGGTCGTCCTTGAGAGACGCTATTGTCGGGAAGCAGGTTAAATCGGCGATGAGCATGACCAATTCCCATTTCTTCGGATTTCCCGCCAAATTGGACACGAGGTAGTGGGTGCTCGAAAGCTCGCCCGATAGCTGGCGGGCTTGGACTGCGACGTCCACCTCGAACAGTCAGCGATTGAGCGGAAGGCGCATGGGGCCCTTGTCGCTGTAGCAGGAGATGTCGAGCTTGACGACATCCGTCTTTGCTGACGAACACGGAGGTTAAAGCTCGCTGATGTCTTGAATAACGATACGTTGGTTGTTGGGGTTGCGGCGAGCACCACTATGATAACTGCGGCGCTAGACGACTCCGGCAGCCAGCAAAGTATGCTCCGCTCGACCAGACTGAGGTGGTGGAAGTCGCTGTAGAAGAGCGTCATGCCGCCAGCGCCTTCAATTAGAGGTGCTCGTGGTCGCTTGGACGGACTACGAAGGGCTACCAGGTTTCATGAGGCGACGCTCCGAAGCCTAGTGACACGTGCGCGGTGAGGAAGCAATGCGAACACAGGCGACTGAGCCTGTGCTGGAGCGGGTATTTTCAACTCTGCCCTTTTTGTGTGTTTAGTTATAAACTGATGATGAGATCGAGAGAAAAGCAAACTACTCAGACCCGCCCAATTAATGGCGCCTTCTCTTTGACTGAAAGAAGCGATGTATAAGCCAATGAAAGGCGACAGCTAAAAAGAGACAATATCTCGGGAGTAGCTTAAACTTGGGTCGTGCCTAGCCGCGAGAATAGGATCTAAACTAATGTGGTGTGTACAATGTCTCCGTCAAATGGACTGTGTTCGGACCAGCGGGATACCTCCAACCAGCAGCACGGGTAGACGAGACGAGCTAACACGATGCACAGAGCTTCCAAACTACTGATTGGGACGCCCTGCTGCGTGTAGATTTACTGCTGGGAACGGTAGCTTCGCGTGGATGTGGAGGATGTCGTTAAGCAAGAACCGGATGAGGTGCTTGGACATGCCAGGCAGCATTGCACGAAGGACAACGGCGATGCTGAGTTTCTGATACGGTTGTGCAGCAGGCTGCTTGTATTTGCTTACAATTAAAGCGAGGGCGTCTTTGAGCAGCTCGGCGTCATCTTCTCGGAGTGTAGCAATACCTGCTCATTCATGACTTCTTTGGAAACTTGTTGGCATATTTTTAGTATGATAGCGACACTGTTTTTCTACTAAATTTCACGAAGTCCATCACTAACTTCCATCACTGCCGAAGCAGGTAGAGAATATAACGATGTCTGCTTAACTTCTCTATTATTTTATGGCTATCGATTGAGCCGCTGCTTTTACCAATCCAGGTTCTGGTTGCTAAGATTGAGTCCCGATAAAATTTTACCTGGGTTAGGTACGACATGTCAGATTTTTAAATTTTTGTGTAGAAATGCTACACAAATTTTGCTCTTTTAGATTTGTGTGTTGAGATGCTACACAAGTTTTGGTCTATCGAATGGTGCTTAAACCAGCGTCTAAACCCATCTGAAAGGAATTCAGATTGTGTATATTTTGGAGGGCACAACACATCACAAAGTGATTTTCAAATTCGTTTTTCGGGTTTTTAGGATTTGTGTAGAATTTGTGTGTTTGGTTCGTATTTCATTCCACTGACTTTGAAGGTCTCATGTAGAAACCCTTAAAACGGCAAACGATGCGTTTGCCTATAATATCCTTATTCAGCGTATAAATCAAATAAGCAGCGGGTCACAATACACTCCTGATTGAAGCATTTCAAGCTTATTAAAAAGTTGATAACAACCCTCCACAAATTG
>SMMQ01002134.1:18119-47661 GCA_008271595.1 [Pythium] brassicae (nom. inval.) | reverse complement strand
GACTCAGATCATCTGAGGGAGATTGGCGGACATTCTCCGAGTCGGTGAGTGCGTGTGCACTTTCTCGACATGACAATCACTCTGTATTTCGTGACCTTTACTGTCCTCAAGATGTCTCCGCAAGTCGAGATCTGGGCCAGAGAAGGAAGAATCTGCGTGTTCCGAGTGCCTGAGCTCACCTTGTTGGCATTAGAAGCAGCAGAAGCAGCATCCTACCGACCGAGCAAGGGCGCAGAAGGAACTACAGTCCAGATAATGTTATGGTGCTCGTTGCACACCACACGCAGACGCACTTTCCCCATGCACTCAACTGAGACCGAACGGACAGCTGCACACGCTCGCTCGTGCACACATCGCTAGCATAGCGCGAGCGTATGGGACCCCCCGCTAACGACGCGCGTGGCACTTTGCAGCGACTCGACGCGCTTCAGGTGCCTCGGATGGCGGCGTTGCACGCTGCGTTCACCGTTTCTGGTACCGTCTTCCGCGTCTCGACGCGAGCAGCTCCTGTCGACGCTCGCCCCGCCATCCGAGAGAAGCACCGACCCGTCCGACAGGTGCAGCGCAAAGTGCGATTCGCCGCAGGACACGCCGAGCACCGTCGCTGTGGGATCCGACGCACCGCTGCTATCCCCAGCCGACCCGGACAGAGCGATCACCTGCGGGAACAGCGTCATCGCGGCTGCGTCCTCATCATCACGTGTAGTCGAGCCAGTCACTCTCAGCCCAGACGACGGATCTCGACCGCAGACGAACGCCACGCCAGCGCTCCCGAGGAAGAGCGAAAAGTCGCTCCCGCCGTCGGCGTCGACGACACAGACCCCGGCGTCGCGGCCGCTCCCGTCGCCTTCGTACGACAGCGCCATCACCTGTGCCGGGCGTGCGACGTCCATGTAGTTGCCGTGGCCCAGCTGCCCCGAGTCGCCGCGGCCCCACGTGAACACTGCGCCGGCGTACGTGATCGCGAGCGAGTGGTCCTTCCCAGCAGCAATGCGCCGGACGACGCTATGCAAGCTCGCGTCGCCGGCGTCGCCAGGCACTAAGAGAGGCGTCCGCAAGTCGAGCGCAAGTCCGAGCCAGCGCTCCTCGAGCGCCTTCGGTTGCTGAGCGTCACGACACAACCAGAGTGTGTGTGTGAGACAGAGAGAGAGAGCGCTCATCGATCGCCAGCATCATAACCGAGACGGCGGCGAACACGTACCACTGCATCCGCGAAGGTCTCGGCGGGGCGGCCCAGCTTCGAGTACCGGTTGCAGCCCCACGAGAAGACGCGGCCGGCCGACGAGAGCGCAAGCGAGTGGTACTCGCCGCACGCGACCGAGCCCACGTACGTCCCGCGCAGGTCCGTGACGAGCGTCGGCGCCACGACTGTCGTCGAGTCCGCAGACGAGTGCGGGAGGAGGAACCCGAGCTGGCCGCGCGTGTTGCTGCCCCAGGCAAAGACATGTCCGTTCACGTCTGTCGCGAGGGTGTGGAACGCCCCGCACGCAACAGCGACGACCTGCTGCGTGCACAGCGCCGCCACAACACGAGGTGCGGGCACGCGGCGCGCGTCGCCTGCTGCGGCCGGGTAGCCGAGGCGCCCGCCGCTGCGGTCGCCCCACGTGAAGAGCTGCCCCTGGTCGCTGACGGCCGCGAAGAACCGCTGGCCAGCGCTCATGCCCACGATCTTGCTGGGCGGCGCTGAAGTCGCGACGCTTCCCGAGTGCACGCGCGTGACGCGGGCCCCCGCGCGCTCCGCTTCGATCTCCTCCTGCTCACCGTCGTCCGCTGCGTCGCTCGCTGACCACTCACCGACAATGAACAGCCGCCGCAAGTCGTCGTCGTCGTCGTTGTCCCCGACACACTCTGAGCTGGTTGTGCCGCCGTTGACGCCGGGCACGACGCGCTGATCTGTTCCCTGTGCCGTTCGCTGTCGCTGTCGCTCTGCTGCATGGCGCTCAAGGTCGCGCTGAATGCGAGCGTGCGCGAGCTCGCACTTGGAGAGCGGGATCCCTTGCGAGCACGGCGCTTCTGCTGCCGCATCCCCGCTTGTCAGCCCATTGCGACCCTCTTCACTCACTAGAGAAGCCACTGCAGTGCTACGCCCCGAAGTGACGCCGCCGCCAGGCTGCCCGCGACACGCGCGACACGATTCCAAGTGCGACGCGCGCAGCAGGAAGTACTCGGTCGCGACCTGGAAGTTCGCGATCGTGAAGCCCAGCGCGGTCGTGTTCGAGTTGATAAAGTGGTACTCGGAGATGTACTTGAGCACGGCTGCGACCGGGAAGCTCGTCGCGTCCTCCTGGGACCACCCCGCCTCGTCGTGCAGCTGGGAAGATTGGGACTCGGCATCACCACCGTGCGTGTCGTCGCTCTGCGACAGACTGCCGCGTCCTGCGCCGCCGCCGTCGACCCTGTCGGCGCTCTCGTCGCTGTCTGAACCCGCACGAAGGTGCAGTGGCAACGCGTCGGCGAGCGCTGCTTGGTTGTGCGCCTGCACGAGCACGTACAGCAGCTGGTCGAGGATGTCGTCGGTCGTCATCTGGTACCGCCCTGGTTCGCGACGACAGCAGAGCGACGACAAGGCATGTGAGACACCCAGCAATGCCCAGACAGCACACCCGTGCACGCACCAAAGTCGAGCCTGTGCTGCTCGAGGTTGCGCGTGATCGCGTCGTTGACGCGGTCGATGCAGCTCTTGAACGCCAGCAGCATGTCGAGCGGCGTCTTGCGGCCGCGCACGCCCAGCAGCGCGTCCACCGCTGGCTGCACGCTGCACTGGAACGCGGTGCGGACCCCAAAGTCCGCGGGCGAGTAGTGGCGCATCCGGTAGAGCACGCGGGCGAGCGCTGCGTCCTGCGCGCGGCAGCCGACGACGACGCGTGGGAAGAGCACGGCGTGGAGCTGCTCGGTCAGGTAGCACTCGACCACCTGCTGGATCTGCAGCATGTGGTGCGACCGCCCAGCACTAGCGCCGTGAGCGCCGTAGCCGCTGTCGTCGTGGTCGCCGTCGTTGTCGCCGTCGCTGTCGAAGCTGCCGGCGCGCAGGATCGCGTCGACCGCGGCGTCCCACTCGTCGCGCAGCAGCGCCGGCAGCGTCGCCTCGTACCGGTTGAAGAACTGGTGCTGCGCGCAGATCTTGCGCACCTGCGCGACCGTCGCGTCCAGGTCGAAAAACGCGAGCTCGTTCTCCGGGAACGCGCGCAGGATCGCAGTGACGCGCCGGAACGTCGCGACGTCGATCTCGTTCGGGTCCTCGGGCAGCGCCACGCCGCCGACGAGCGGGCGGCTCAGGTGCAGCACCGTCACGCGCTGCCGGTGCACCTCGCGCGGCTCCGAGAGCAGGATGCGCACTTTGCGCGGCTCGGGGAAGCCCCGGCCGGTCACCACGTGCGAGCCCTGGATCGTCACGGACTTGCCTGGCGAAGTCCCCAACACGCACACAGAACGTGGCGCACACACGTCGGCATAGGACGCGTACAATGCCGAACGCAGAGTAGCTGGTCGTTGGTACAAAGTACACGACAGCAGCGCAAGCGCAGCACGCGGGAACCGCACCGTTGAGCGTCTCGTACTCGCCCGCGCGTCGCGTGTGCGCGTCGTCGGCAGCACCAGCGGGTGTGAGGAAGTGCGCGTAGAGCTCGTCGAGCGACGGTGCCTGGTCCGCGAGCAGCGAGCGCGGCTGCGGCGCGCAGAAGAGGCAGCTGGACGGAATTGCGCGCTGCGTGCGCTCGAGGTCGTGCGCCAGCGCCTCGAGGTACATGGCGGCAATGTGAGCTGGTTGACCTTGGGCGTCAATGCAACAGGATCCAGTAAAACCCGAGATAGTAGCCCACTATCTCGGGTTTTACTATTTGTGGGGACCACTTCTCGTGCCTCTTTTTTTAACATAACCTCCATGAAAAAAAAATGTAAAGGCGACGTGCATGACTGAGCTGCCTACTTCAACAGCCGCTGACTGTGAGACGAAACACGACACTCCCCCGCGTCACGCAGTCTGGCGTCATCTCAAGTGTCGTCGCGGTCCTCGCTCCCTGCAGCAACACACAAAGCGGCAACGAGCGCGGAGACCGTGGTAGTGTCGCCTTTGTCGATGGCCGGCCATCCTGATCAAGTGTGGCATGAGTGCCGCGGCTTCGTCGAGCCCACGACGGCTGAGACCAGCAGAGCTTCTTAGAGTTGCCGTCTACCACAGTGGCGCCCCCTTTATCGGCGGCGGACCGTTCTCGATATGCGCAGCGTGGGTCCCGCGGCTTCATGTGCCGCCGACGGCCGAGTCCGCAGAGCTTCTCCCGAGCTGCTGCTCGGCGCCGTGGCGTCGCCTTTTCGGTGGCCAGCCATTCCCGCCGTGCGCGGCGCGTGTACCGCGGCTATTACTCTTGCGCTGCACGACTGCCATCGCCGTGCGCTTCGTCTCCGTCGTGCTCCGTTCGCTGTTACCCATGCTGACCGCCACCGTCTAAGCGCACGCTGCCGCGTGTTGACCTCTCGTGAATCGTAGCCGTCGAGACATTGCGCTCAACTCCCCGCTCGCCACTGATCGCGTCCTCCTGGCAGCGATTTTGCGCCTGCTCATGACTGCACCGTGCTGACTCGCTGACTGCCTCTTTACCAATCCTGCTCGCACGCTCGTTGCCCACGACACCAAGTCGACCTTGCAGCTGCACGAGCAAGTTTATTGCGAGTACTTTCGTCAGGATATCGATCACGTTTTCACGTGTAGCTACGTACTCGAGTCCCAGCGTGCCCGCGTTCGTGTGGGCACGAACGAAGTGGTAGCGCACATCAATGTGCTTTATGCGAGCGTGCTGCACGGGATTTGAGCGATCATGATGCACGCTTGGTTGTCCTCACGGATCTTGGTCGTCCCTTGCGAAAAACCGACCTTGTGCAACAGCTGACGCAAGAAGAGGATCTCGCGCGCGCAGTGCGCAAGCGCTACGTACTCCGCCTTGGCAGTAGATGTAGCCATGACCCGCTCCTTCCGCGAGTTCCACGTTACCGCGCATGATCCAATGAAGGTCACGTACCCGCTGGTCGACTTTCGATCGTCTGCATCAGCGGCTTATTCGGAGCCCATGTAAGCGCTCAGGCTCACACTGTCGCCGCTGAAATCGAGGCTGTGACCGCGCGCCACCTTGCTGACTTGATGATGGTCTTGACGCACCCCCAACGCGTTCAGGAACCGGCTTACATCTTGCACTGCGTAGGCGATGTCTGATCGAGTCACGAGCATCGCGAACATTTGACTCCCGACAGCCTGCCGATAGGGCTTGCTCACTGCTTCCGCCATCTCGTCGCCGGTCGGTGCCGCCGTTGGCTTCTGCAGGCGCTCGCCTGGCTGAGTCGGCAGCACAGATGGATGGGCGTGAGCCAGGTTGAACTTGTCCACGGTCATCTGGATCTGCTGAGGCCACCTGAGCCACATGCAGCGCCGTGCTCGGTCTCGGATGACATCGACACCGAGAATGCAGTTGATCGGTCCAAGCTCCTTGGCGCTGCAGCCCTGCGCGATCATCGCCTTCAGACCCTGCATCACCTTTGGCTCGCGGGCGACGAGCACGAGGTCATCGACATAGATCGCGATGACTGTGTACGCCGCGCTGCCAACGCTTTTGGCAAAGATGCACGTCTTGCACTGGATTGCCTCGAAGCCCTCGTGGTGCAGATGATCCGTGAGAGCCTTGTGCCACGCCCGTGGTGCCATTTTCAGTCCGTACAGGCGCTTGATGAGCTTGCACACTAGATGATCCTACCCTGCTCGACGAGGCCTTCCGGTTGTCGAACATAGACATCCTCCAGCAGCACGCCGTTGAGAAACGCCGTGTCAATGTCCATGACCTCGCACTCGAGGTCTTTGATGCACACGACTGCAAGCAGAACACGGAGCGATTCGAGCCTCACCACCGGCTCAACACTGCGTCGTAGTCTTGGAACTCGGCTTGATGATATCCAACGACGACCACCCGTGCCTTGTGTCGCTCGGCCAACCCGTCCTGGCGACGCTTGACTTTGAATACCCATTTCACAGGAAGAACTCGCTTGCCCTTCGGGACCGGAACTAGTATCCACGTCTTTTTCTGGCGCAGCGCGTTGCCTTCGCGCTCTGCCGCCTCACGCCACTTTACAGCGTCCGGCCGTCGCATCGCCTCGCGGTAAGTAGCTGGCGCGCTGTCGGCGCTCGCATCAGCGGTAGCCGCGGTCTCAACCTTGTGCCTCACGTTCTCGGCGCGACCAGTAGTTCGGCCTGCTTGAGTGCGCGAGTTACGCGGAGCACGGGGTTGACGATGGTAGCACGTTGTTGCCCGATTGTCAGGGGCCATGGCGCGGCGTCCGCAGCGTAGCACGTGAGTTTGAGAACGGCGGCTCTCGCGTCCAGTGAATCCATGTCGTAGCTGGACACGAACTCTTCGATCAGAAACATGTATCCTCCACTTGGCTTCTCAGTTGTGGGGATCTGGCTGTAGAAGATCAGATCGGCTGTCGACGTTGCCGTTCTGGAGTAGAAGTCGAACATGACTGTCGCATTCTGCTCCAGCTTTTGGTACTCGATACGCTTGAGCTCCCCCCACTGCCTCGGAGCCCGATTCGCTGGGGGGATGCTCTTTCCAACTGTCCCACTGTTCTGAAACGGTCTATCCGGCAGGTATACCGGACGGTCAGTATACGTCGGCTGCTAGCTAGCCACGCATTTCACCTCCTCCCATCGCTCGATCATGCTGATTTTCGAATCGAGCGGGCTGACAGCAAGCGGAGAACAAACGTACGGCGCGGGTTTGAGCAGGTATGAATGTGTCGTCGATATCTGTATGGTTGTGGCCAAGGTGGCGGCTGATGTGTGGCGTTTGCTGCTTCGCACAACCAGCACAAAATCTGCCGACAGACGCGCCTTAGGGTTCAAGCGTGGACGAGCGTGCGAGTGCGGCGCGACAGCGCACGTACGACAAAGTTACGCTGCTTGTATTGCGGTTGACAGTCGTTTTGACGAGAGGTTGTGCTCTGCAGCGATGGCAGACGTCGACTCTCAGCGCATTCGGGAGAAGCGCGGCGCTCCGTCGTTATCTGTGTCCTGCGACGGACGGCGTCATCCTAGTCCGACGAGGCGCAGCTGCGACGCACGTCAACACTGCGAAGCGCCAACATGAAGCCACCGAGTTTGACACTTGGGGGAACTTCCACGCGTACCTCAAAATCTACACGGCGAGCACGTACCAGGTGCGGTGTGGCGTTTGTCCCTGTATGCGGAGCGATTGGGAGTTATACTGTTGTGTTCTACGCAGTTGTTCCGGCTTCGATCATCGACCTCGGTTAAACAGAGAAACGCCGTCATCGAGCAAAGCGCATCGACTGCTGCGAAGATCCCTGCGCGATCCGGCTTCTACGCGAAGTTGCACATCTGTACACACGCAGATGTGTACAAGTACCATGGTAACGGGCAATGGAAGCGACAAGCAACTCAACCGATGGGCTGCCCCGCGCAGGTGTGTATGATCCCTTGTGAATCTCAAGACTGTAATATGACATGCTGGTTTGTCCGGGTTGTACGAGAGTGTGTTTGGTTTGTTGTGCAACACTCTGGTGGCTTGTGTGCGTGTGAGTTCCAGCACTCGTCGCACTGATAGATCTCTGTGCTCTCCCTATGTGTGAAGATAAACGTGTGTGTGAAGCAGACGAAGAACGATGGCTTCAAGATCTGCGTCACGAAGGCGAGCTTGAAACACATGCACGAGCAGACCAAGCCGGGTTATCAGCTGTACGCGTCTACAAGGCTGGCGCTCACCAAAATTATGATTGACACAGCCGATCTGCTGCGGAAGTCTGAAGCCAAAAAGCGTAGCATCCTCCGGCACATCGTGGAGAACTTGAGCGCACAACCAAACCTCAAGGACGTGGGAATCACGGCTAAAGACGCGCGAGAAGAGCGGAATGACGACGTCGCAGTTACTGCACATGTGGATGCTTGAGTTCTGTGAGGAGGAAGCAGGGGACATAAGGAGAGTCTTCACAGACACGATCGGAAGCAAGTTGAGTAATTTATAGGTGTGCGTGCAGTGTCGTCGTTGCGCTCCATGTGCTTACGCATTGTGCTGCCCTAGGTCATCACTACCTAAGTGACGCTCCAAACACGATACATGCAATAGCTGTTCGCAAAGTTCCCCGAAGTCCTGCTGGTCGATGCAACGCATGGGACCAACTCGTCGCGTTACAAGGTGTTTTCCTTCATGGCTCACAACGTCTTCGGCAAACGTCAGTACATGCAGCATGCGCTGGTGTAGAACGAGAGAAGCGAGACTATCCGGTACGCAGTGGAGACATTCAAGATCCATAGCCCGGCATGGGCAAAGCTCTAGTTCGTGGTCGTTGGCAAAGGCTTCACTGAGATCGCGGTCTTACACGCCTCGCTCCCAGCCGTGCGGATTCTCCTGTGTCAGTTCCATTTTATCAAGTGTCTACGCGAGAAGATCTCAGTAGACGTGTACGGGTTCAACGCCTGGCAGAAAGCCCGGTTGAAAGCAATGGTTGGGCTGCTCGTGTACTCGAAGACTGAACGTAAGTACTAGAAGCACCACGTCTACATGCGACATCCCGTAGGCTTGGGTTCGGCGGCGTCCAGCTCAGTTTATCCTGAAACCAAATCGCCGTGTCAAGTGTAAGAACCATTGTGTTGTGCGACAGCTTCACGAGCAGGACGAATACAGCGTGGCGACTTCGAAGACTACTTCACTCGCAACTGGGACTCGTGTGTCGACATGTGGTGCTCCTACGCCCAGCAGAGCGCCGTCACGCTGGGAAACAACACAAATAACTGTTTGGAAGCGTCGTGGAAGCAGATAAAGGAAGGGCCTGGCGAACTCCTTCCGCTCCGTCGCGGAGTGCGCCGTCTCGGTCATGTTAGACCAGTCGCTGGCGGAGAAGGACTACACTGCCGGCCTGGATTAGATTGCTGTCGTGCGGAATACCGCGTACGGGCAGATCGTGACTTGGCACATGCCAGGTCGCGGACGACATCAACTGCCAAGTACCAGGTCGACTTCCGCCATTTGGGGAGCCGCCAACTCCCGCAGCATTCACAGCATTCCGTTGGCACGCGTCCGCGACCGTGGTGGCATGCAGCGCAGATCCGTCCCCGACGCACCGTGGTTTGGTGTGGGCCAGGTCGTGGACAACATCGGCCTCCAAGGACTAGTCCGACATCCACCACCTGGGGCGTTGGTACCTCTCACAAGCGCGCCGACGGCACCGGTCCTCAAAGAGTTGGCCGTCTACCCAAGCGCGAGGGTGTCCGAGCACATGGCCGTCCAAGCACGATAACCCAGCGCCAAGCCGCGGGCGACATCAGCTTCCAAGTGCCATGTCAACTTTCGCTACTTGGGGTGACACCAACGCCCGTGAGCGCGCCGGCACATCAGCCTTCGTGGGCGTGGTCAAGGACCCAAGCGCAATGCCATCCTACCCCGTCGTCGACCAAGTACGACGCATCTGGTAACAAGTCGCGGACGGCTCAAGTTCACCCTTGTGTCACGAAGTTGTAGTTGAAGTAGGTGAAAATAGCCAGTTAGTAGCCAGTGTCATGTCAGCCCTTTACAGTGGTGGGGTGACATCACCATCGTACTTAGGGCAGGATCTGGATCTAAGCGGGTAAGCGCGCCTTTTCAGGTCATACTTACAGCCCCAGTAGCGAATTTCCCTCCAACCACGCAAGTCCTACAGCTCCTTCCGAAACAGGGAAGAGGGCCCAGCCGCGTACGGCAAGTCGGTCAGTGCAAGCTTGTCAGTGCCTGTGTGAATGTGCGTGCACATGTGTGAGCAGATCTGGGTGAAGTGTTTGACCAGGGCCTCTGCCTGCAACCAGGCTTGGCCCTGCATATTACGTGTTCCCACCCGTGCTTGAGTGAAGACGGGTGCTCCATATTGACTGAGAGTGACGGATGCGAAGGTGTGAGGCATACTCCGGCCCAAAAAGAAGAGAGTGTAATACATAGAACAGTGAACCTTCCTATATCTTGAGTGATCGGTCCATTGCGTGGCGTAGCCATAACTCTCGTCCCAATCTGAACGAACGCTTCAATGGGTACACAAGTGTGAGGATACTGAGTGAGAGTTGCAAGGACCTGGTGTGTGCAATTAGCATGCGTGTGAATGACTGCCGTGTGGAAGAGCCCCCAGGTGCAACTCGACCCGCCGCCCCTTTGCCTCCCTGGTTGTCGTTGTTGAGAGCCTACATCCGCTTTATCACACATGCCCTCAACATATTCCCACTGCGCAAGCTCGATTGATTCGTCGAAGGCAAGCTCACCTCCTTGCATGCAGGTGCGCCTGTTGTGACTTTGTGCGCCGCAGACAGAGCATTTGGCCACACGTCTGTCGCGTTCGCTTTCGTCCTCTCCAGCGCTTGGAATTCTCTTCTGTCGGTTGGTGGAGTCCCCATATACTGGCGAATTGGTTGTGTTGTCGCTGACGCAGGATCTCGCGTCCAAAGGCACGATCAGGGTCTTCACAGCAGCGTAGCACAACTCGACGTGGCATGCTGGGTGTAGAAAGTCCTCAACATCTTGTCTGCGTGCCAGGATTGCCGAGTACGCGTGCACGCACGGGTACTGCATCTCTTCCCATATTAGGCAACTGCACGTTCTCTTGTCAAAGTCGACAACCCTGTACACGTCGCGCTGCATGCTCTTGTCTTCGCTTATGTTCCCATAGTTGACGACATCACGCCGGCGAGAGATGTCGGGCATGCGAAGGAGTGTCTTCGACAACCTTGTGCATGGCGACATGGGAGGTAGGTGCTTGTATGTGTCGGAGAGGCAGGCAAGTCGGATGTTGGTCTTCCTCGTAACTCGAATCAACAACGCGAGGTGCGCGGAGAGTCGCTCGTCGTAGATGAAGCTGTTCATGGACTCGACTGCGTTCGATGTTACGAGACCGAAGCAGGGGAGTAGAAAGTACGCTGAAATCCAGCTCTTCTTGTCGATGCCCAGAAGATACTAGGCAATCGCGAGGTGAAGTTGCTCGAGCTGGTTGAGAAGTACTGTGACGTCGTGGTCGTGGACTGAACGCGCGATCTTGTGCACCATGCCGTCGAGGCCGGTGTGGAAGGGGCTCGCAACGTTGCGCTTGGTGTGAACAGAGCAGAAACAATGGGCTGTGTTCGGGATCTCCTCTGTTACCGCGGGGAGGAGCCCTTTGTCGCGATCGCTGACAACGACGAGGCTCTCTGACAGAAGCAGTGAGAGCATCGCTCCGACCACAGCGTTCAGAAATGAGGTCCGGTCTTCCTTGTTCTCTCTCTCGCTGTTGTTGCTGATGTCCATCCCAGCAATCAGAATGTCGATGTTGCCTGTCACGACCAACTCGACGTACAATGTTCCTCCTGCTTTGGATTTGATGTGGCAGGCGTCGAGAACAAGTACCGGGATCATTGACTTTAATGCCGCCTGGAACACGCCGCGGACTAGAGCACACCGATGAAAGTAGCCGTCCCGCGTCCCGAACCGTATGTCTGTACATGGGTTCGCCTCCGACATCTTGATTAGCCAGCCGTTCAGAAACCGGTAGCTGTCGCGTCCGTTCTCACGCGAGGCTTCAAGCATGCTCGTCCTTGCCCTCCACACCTGGTGCTGTGTTGCTGAATAGTGATGGTCGACTCTCGCTTACTCCATAGTCCGACTGGATCGAACGTCGACATTGGCGATCTGAGGCAGGTCTTGCGCGAACGGAGCAAGGATAACACTGTGCACGCGGTTTGGGGCCCTGCCGACCCGCCTTGGCTCCAGCAAAGACTTGGCTGTTTACGCAGTTTGCTGTCGTGATCTTGACTTTTTCTGTGCCGCGAACCAGAATGGCCCACACTAGGTAAGGTCAGTCGCGATGGTCTGTGCATACCACCTTCAGCTGGCGGGTGTTGTTCACTGGAAATCGAAATCCCAGCCCTTTCTCAGCGAAGTTCCGAGCGACTTGAACCTTCATATCTACCATCGAGTCGAAACTGTCGTCAATCTGGAAGTCTTGTTTCGCAAGAACCACGTCGCCGGTGTCCATTGCTGACTTGGTTATGCTCTTGTAAGCTTCAAGCGCAATGATCGAATGCGATTCCATCAAGAACGCTTTGCATCAACCACGAGCTAATTATCTCCCATACAACTACAATCCCAGTCAAATATAAACTTCAAAAATATAAATTTATGTAGGATCTAAGAGTTGCAATTTATCCAAGATCTGCATCTAAACATAACTTCTCGATCCCAGTCAAATTTAAAATTTTAACTGTAAATTTATAAACGATCTTAGACCTGCATCTTATCTAATATCTGCATCAAACATAAGCGTTATATTTATAAATATGTAATTGTTGTTGAGTAATGTATTAGTATTTGTAAACTGTTTACTAGCTGTATAGTAACTTTCTCCATGTTTAGTAGCGATTTATTAATCTCAATTTAGTTTAGTAACGAATTAGTAATTTAGTTTCAGTTATGGTGACCAATTTGTAATGACCCCAAGGAGTCCCGTTGGGAACCACCTCTCATGCCTCCTTTTTGAACATATCATCTATGAATAATATATAAAGGCTATGCACTTGAATCTATTTTTGCTGAACATGCTAAAAAAAAATTTTTTGGGGGGAGGCATTGTTATCGACTTCTCGATTAGCATAAAATTCTTCAAGTGGGGTAAATGGTTTTGGGAGGAAACCATTTCTTGGTTTTTGGAAATATAACTGAATGGATTTTACAGTATTTATCACTTGTCTAGCCGAACTTAGCCGTTCTATTTATCAAGACAAGACACAACTGTTTAATCATCAATCTCTGTAAGAAGGGACTCATTCTGGCGATTTTTATGCTATCGTCGAGAACATTATCGGACTGTGGTCTGTGCTTTCATCAAAGAAAAAATACAATCGAAAGACTGTGAAAATTGAGAATTCGCGCATGAGTCTGTCTCGTTCAAAGTGTTTGCCAGTCCAGGCGGACATCTCCAAAGCTTTTACTTTTATTTTGATAATGATCTAAATAGTTGTTTTAATCTGTGATTATAGCCCTTGCGCCAATGTTGTCTTGAATAAAGTACCAAAACATATATTTTCTTGCCTGAAATCGTCTATCCAAGCAACGGCCACCACACGGGTAAAGAAGAAAACTCGAGCGAGGGTGGTGTCGACGGACAGGGATATCTTCTTGACCACACCAATCTACAAACTGAACTTTAGTGAGGCTCATCAAACACACTAATGAACATGCCCTGCAAGTTTGAGCTCAATCGACAAAGGACCTTGGAAGTTAGCATTTCCGACTGCAAACTGGAGGGTTCACTTCTTACTAGTACAAACATTGATGATATAACAGATAAAATGAGAAGCACGGCACAGTTTACACTCGACAAATTCAGTGTATTCAGGCAAAAGGATAAACACGTCACAGTTTACACGACAAATTCTCTGGATTTACATCCGAGTTACTCTGGGGTCCCAGAGAGATCCCATTGTCTAGCATACATACATATTCTGTAAATTCAATATTATGAATATTGACGTGTTCGCATTTCAACCAGTTCTTTTCCGAAAAACGCACAGACACCACGACGTTTTGAGACGTTAAATACATCAAATTGACGTTGAGTACATGCGCTCAAATACTTTTAACGACAATAGTGTTAATAAAGGCATGTGTAATGTTTTTAAATTGTGGCACTTAACACATGTCGCTTCTAGTCTTGATGTTGTAAATTCAAGTTGTCTGTATTTGGACAAATTCTTGAGACATTTTTGTCCGATCCTCTAAGACTGTATATACTACATTGTCACAATTAGTAACAAGTGTGCAAACAAACTTTTCGGGGAAACAAGCAACGTTTCTAAACCTGCCAAAAAAACATTTTTCGATTCCATGCAATGACAGATCGCATCGCCGCCGCTCAAGGCGCGTTTTGCTTAAACTGCCTTTCAGTCGAAAAGAGTGGTTATGAACAGATCGCTTCGCCCACCGTTTAAATTTGAGAAAAACGTAAATGTCAACTATATCTTCGAGACTAAGGTTTAGACAAGGTGCTTTTCAATATCTGACCATCGCCGACAAAAAATGGATAATTGTACAAAGAGCAGTGCAGTGCCTCGTAAACCATTGCTACCGCGATATTCTTTATGGGACTTGTTAGCATCAACGTATGTGTGTTGGCAGAACGTGATTAAGTTCGTCGCAAGCTTTTACATACCACGTCAGTACAAAAAATTGGATAGATTTGGAGAGAGACACGCTGAAGCAATTTAAAAACTGAAAACCATCTCAGCTTGCCAGGAATAGGCAGTTGGCATACTAATTCAGCTACACCACCGCCTCGGGTACCACCATGACGCAAGTTTACCACACGAACGGCGTGACCTCTACTCAGCCAAGTGCTATCGACTTGTTTCGATTTGTTCCGAAGAATACGCGGATGTTCCAATATTGGACTCCTTTACGCACCGTATAGTGCAAGAGGTCAGTGGCTTTGTATAGTACTGTGTTACTTCTAGATCTATATATTAACCGTCGCCCAACATAGCGGTAGACACCACGTCTGTTGAAGTGCTTGTTAACACGCCGTTTCTATAAGAAATAAAGCAAACAAGGTCGATTTGTCGGTAAATTGACAGGCACTTAAATCTGAAACGTTTCCGATACCCATGAAACTTTGCACGCTTGTAGAGCTTGATCTCCTGAGTGAGAATCCACCTACACCCTCGCAGACATCGCAGTAGCTACTGAGCTATCTGCATTCTCGCTCAGATCCCTCCTAAACTTGGCCGTGATGCCCACTTACACTTTGACCAAAATTCCTAAAATAAAAATTCAGGAACCAAAAGAAGCAAAACCGCTGAGCGAATTGTCGTCATTATCGTCACTATCGTGTCTCCGACGCGCTGTTGGAGACGTGCACGTGGCGTGGTTGCCAGATGACCGCATGCTCGCGGCGTACAGTATCGACAACACAGTCCTCGCGTAGGAGATCGGCGTCACTGGCACCGTGAGCGCGGTGGTGAACCGGCCGCGGCGCAGCTCGCTGAGCACACGGGCTGGGTGAACGGCGTGGTGTGGGACCCTGTCAGTTAGCACCTCTTGAGCGCCGGCGAGTACAAGACAGTGCGCCTGTGGTGAGTGGACGACTGTAAGGTAGGCGATGGTTGCGCGCTGTGTGTGTCTGCGAAGCGGAAAAAGTGTACCACAGTGTGCGGCATTGGCAATGCAAGTGCACCCGGATGTGACGAGATTGAAAGCGCTGACGGCGCTGGCGCACCCCGACATGGCGTGAGAGACTGCATCAACGGCGCCGGGACATACACACCCGCTGGGAGTTGCGACGGGGTCGTGGCCGGCGGCGTCGGCGGTGGTGTGTCTGGCGTTGGGTCCACGAGCAGCGATGACGCGGGCGCGCAGGAACCAGTCGTGAGCTGCAGAGGTGTCGCGGGCAGCGGCGCTGGGCTCAAGTGTAATGACGGCGCTTGCGCGCACACACTCACCGCGAGCTACAGCAGCGTCGTCAGCAACGGCGTCGACGGCGCCATGCTTACAACCAGCGGCGGCAACTGCGCGCACACACTCGCTTCGAGCTGAAGCGGCTTTGTCGGCGGCGATGTCGGCGGTGTCGTGACCACAAACAGCGCCGGCGCCAGTGCGCACACACTCACCGGGAGCTACAGCAGCGCCGTCGGTGGAGGTGATGTCGTGGGCTGCGACGTCGTGCTCACAAACAGCTACTGCGCCGGCGCGCTCATACTCGCCAGAAGCTGCAGCGGTGTCGAGGGCGGCGACGAGACGGTGGTCGGGGTCATGAGCAGTGAAGACGCCGGGGGACCGCGAGCCGGCGAAAGTGTCTGTGGCGACGGCGTACGGGGCGTAGTCGTGTGTGGCATAGCGAGCTTCGGCGCGAGGGAAGGGGGGATGGGTCATGCGAAAGTGAAAGGCAGAAAAAGAAAGTGGACTTTGTCTTTTGAATTAGAGTGTTGGTCACTTTGTGTTTACCACTTTGCGGTCATTTTGCCTCAAGCTAGACCAAGCAAGTAGAAATGGCCGGACAAGCGCCACCATTTCTCGCCAATGAAGGCTCGGTTTGACCTCCAACTTTCACAAGATGCTATTGAGATGTGTTCGAGCCTACTGTAGAAGTATGGGGAAGATTGGCCATTTTCCGGATTTACCTGTCCTTCGATTCCCCGGGTTGAACATTTAGTTCTTACAGAAACGGCGTGTTAAGTTGGAACTCGTCATTGCATTGAACGATTTTAAGTTGATCTGTAGAGCGACTCGAACAAATTAATTCGTTGATCAGTTATGACTTACAATTCGATTTTCGCATTTGTTCGACAATAATACGAGCCATATCGTGATTTTAGAATCTGCGAATGAAATGCGAGAGTAGCCAGGTCAAAACAATAATGCTCTTGGTGCAAATGGCGAAGCGCTTGAGAAGCGTTTGAGTGTCCAGGCGATGCAATGTGTCGTTGTATGTACCGAAGTTAAAATTGCTTTCCAGGACTGTTTAATTCTAAATGGTATGATAACAAGCTTGAGCGTCGAGTTTGCAGGTTCATTCCGCAACTGACCGCCCGCTCCGGGTGGCACGCCCGCATCTGCTTCTTCAGCACGTGACACTGGCGCTCAGGTGCTGCTATGGGTGGCGAGCCTGCTGCCGCTGCTTCTACACGTGCCAGTGATACTCGTGGCGACTGCGCTGGTGCTGCGGCTGCTCAGTTTCTGTACCACAATCCGCTCGCCCTCACGTACCGTGGTCCGTGTCCGCCAAGAAAACGTTTACACCTTCGCAGCATCGCCCCTGTAGTAGACGAAGGCACACCTGCCCAACTGGAGGTGGTCTTTTCGGCCTCACCTGCTGGACGTTCTCCAATATCATGTCGCAGGAATGGGAGTGTTGCGGGCTCGGCTAAGACCCATCACCACCTCGCTGGCAGCGCCTCGAGTTGTTCCAGCGAGTGTAACTCCATTTAGCAGACGAGCAGTAAATCAATACGCTTTGGTTTGACCACGCCTGGCTGGAGTTGGAGGCAAGTTTTCGTGCGCTGAGTCGCCGCCTCGCGCTCATGAAAATTAAAGTAGGCAAGATACGAGTTCTGTTTTATGTGCCATATCGCAAACTGAGATTTACTAAAGGCGTGATAAAATATAACTGTGGTTGGGTATTTACGGTCAAAGGATCCGTAAAAAAAGCCCGCTTCATACAAAAAGTACCATACCAACCTTTTGACCTTTTTGCTGGAGGGTTTAAATTCTGCGGATAAAATCCATTATAAAGTACAGATTCGAGAAAAACAGTTTTTTTAAATCTACGTGTGATGTGTTGGATATCTTCCAAATTAGACATGTTTTGAACACCTTCCAGACGAGTTTAGAGGCTGGTTAAAACACCCTCTGAAAGGGCTAATTTTGCTAACTGTCTATATCTGTAAGAACTGGACGTAAAATGACCGATTTGGGGGAAGAACTCAGGAACATGAAAATCCATAACTTGACCCTTTGACATGGACCTAAGCCATCGAAAAGCTAAATTTCTCGTGAGGATAATGCGCCAACTCGCTGTGCTTAGCTCGTGATTTTGCCCGTGTCACGAGTGCCGCCATTGGCCATAATGTTAAAGGTGGCGGATGAGCCAATACAACTTTTACGATCATTCCTGACCGTGTGGATAGCCACCTTCGACTGTAACGGGTTGAATACCTTCTTCTGACTCAGAAGATTCTGGTTTTTATGGCAAAGGCTGTCGTTTGTGTATCGTTCAATACATTGGATGTGTTATTTTCGAAAATTCACATTCATCCACCAGCTAAATGTAAAATATGCGTTCATTTGAGAGTGATGGTATATCGTGACTTCGACCTTTCCGTCACTTGCGCGGAATCGAGACATAGCCATAGGCTCAAGAAGTACATGCATCGCTGTTGCGCCCCAACCAATGTGCCAATCGCAACCAAACTTGGCCACCTTCATATCAACACACACGACAACAGGCCCTGTAATTTTCAAACGAATGGGTAAAGTTCCGAATTTTCTCGTCCTTCGATTCTCCCCCAGAAGGATTCAGTTCATGCAGAAAACGGACTGTAAGCATTTCAATACCAAAATCAAAACAAAATATCGTACTTACACGAGGTAGCTTTTTTAAGAGACTCGATTTCAGCAACCAGAACTCGGGTTCTTTCATATTGCGGCTTTATGGATAGCGAACATAAAAAGCATCACGTGGTTTGCCTCACTGAATTTCCTTAAAATGACTATATAGATACTTTTGCTTCTAGTGAACTACTGTACAGCTCTGTCGTGCACGGCGACGCGGGAAAGCATCACAGGCGAGACTACCGCACATTGCTAGAAGCAGCATTCAATATTGACGACAAGTAATGTTGCGCACTCGTCAACCACAGACAGCGCTTGCCGTTCGGACGGTCTGAATGAAACATAAGATTGTGTGCTCTCCCATGCATGCCATCAAAAACCTTCGATACCCTACAATTCTATTCAAACGTTCACCTCCATAGTTTAATATTATATTCCATATGTTTTGACCGCACAAATGAGACGGAATGTAGATACTTTTGCTTCAAGTGAACTCAAATATATCATGTCTGTCCACACATCGTTCTCAACCCCGTGATACATGTGTGTGCACGAAACAATAAAATACTGAGGATGTACAATACTACATAGTAATTGACGAATCCGACGTATCGGTACAGTGAGCGTGTCAAACAGTTGCTTACATTTTAAATAGCAAAAAAACACCGAACGAGCAATAAATTCTGAGCGTATCTCGAACGCATATGCTTATCAATTGATCAATCGTGTATTTCCTTGTTTCACCACCAAAAAGCACCAACAAGTGCCATTGTGGTGATGTGCCAGCGATTTTTCGACTGTGCCCGGTCCCAAGCCACTCAACCCGGTTTCCCCTGGCTTCAACTGCATCCAGATCGCACCAGGCGTCCCCTTTCCAGATTCAGCCGTAACCGGATCCGTCCGGATGACAAGCTCCACATCCGGATCCAGCTTTCGCATATCCGGATATCGAGCCAGTGCACCTGATTCGAGGCAGAACCAGCGACTTTCGTTCGACAATCCAGTCGACAGCCACTCATGCGATCGGCGGTCCCCCTCGTGAGTTCAAGGATTTTAGCTCTCCGGGGCAAACTGGACTCCGCGAATCAACGACCGCCCCGCCCCGGACCGAGCTGACCAATCGGATGATCTGGATGCTCAAGGTCCAGGATCCAGTTTCGGGATCGGCAACTTCGCCCCGTATCCAAGTTTAAGCTCCCGCAGCAACTCAGCCCGGATCAAGTTCAACCCCTGCCAGGAAAGAAGACTACAACCCAAATCCAGCATGACCGCCCACCTACCGGTACGAACGATGACTCAATTTCTCCAGCCAAGGCTAATTGAGGCCGGCGACGGGCTGGACGGCGCTACAACAGCGACAAGGCCCCAGAAGACGCTCAAGCAAGAAAGCGAACCGGCCCAGTTCAAGGAGCAGAAGCTTAGGTTGTATTCATGTCCAACATGCATATACTCAATGCACTCTTCAATTTGCCGTCTACCCCGCAAGCCAAACTCGAGCCCCGGCATTTCCCCCGAGGCCCCCGGATCTCCTGCAAAGGCCTCGGTTGTCGACACTTCAGAGGCGTCCGCTCGGTACCCCCACGCGCTTCAAGCTAACTCGCCGCTCTTCGCCTTCCGTCGTCCGGAACGTGACTCGACCCCCCGGATCCAGATCCGGCGCGCGGGGCGACGATCGTACCTCGGATTGGTGAGTCGAGAGTGTGTTGTGTGCTTCAGTGTGTGTTTGAACCGTGTGTAACAGCCCAGTCAGTTTCTTTGTGTGCTGCAACTTGGTGCTCGGCGGGGCGAGGCCAATAGCGAAGTGCGCGATTCATATTCAGTTACCGGAGCTCTCTCTTTCCGTGAGTTTGCTTGGAATCCGCGCCCCGGGGGAGATCTCCACAAAAGAAGTCGATCGGAGTCGAGGAAAGGCTGAATAAACCCCCGAGACAGCGCTACCTGTACCTGAAAAGGCTCGGGGACGTGCAACCCGCATTTGAATAGTGGTGCGGTGATCCGGATCCAGGGCTAAGCCACCCGAATCGACAGCTCGGCGAATCCGCATCCGGATCGTCGAGCTTGACTTCTAGGCGTGTTCGGTGGCGCGCCTGGCGAGAATCAGTTATCACTCGTACGGTCTTTGATCACAGACTGAACAACAAAAAGATCAACCGAGGAGTGCCTACATTTCTGTACGTGGGTGTTCGTGTGTGCCGGAGCTGTGGCGATCCATCCACGTGGGTGTGTACTGCTCAGATTCAAAAGGACGCATCAAGGGTACAGAGTGTGAGGTCATTGACCGAACTCCAACCGGCAAGACAGCCCTTTCCCTTGGCTCGAACTTGCTGGAGAGAGAATTTGCTACAGCTTGTTGGCGCAAAATCCGGGTCACAACCGGATCTCGTGGTGTCGAGTGGAGTGTGCGTGCGTATCAATCTTGCGTAGCGCTGAATTTCCTGAGTCGCTTGATCACACCGCGAAGACACGATACTTGATGTCCGACACGAATAGTCGTCATCTCTCACGTTGTACTAGTGGTATCAACTCATTTAGAGTGTGTGGGCTCCTGACTATCAATACACTCTTGCTCTCAGTGATTTTTTTTACCGAAGCTGACAGTGCGTTCGTTGATCAAGTTCGCATCGACAGCGGTTCCGGTAGCGTATACTTTCTTCGACAAAATAACTATTCCATTGAGGAAATCGAACCTGTTGGGGTGAGTAGACCGAGGAACACCATAGTTGGTATCGCGCTGAAACAGCAGGGATGTGTATGATCCCTTAGGCGGTTGAACAAATATTCGAATACATCGCGAATGAGGCATGCTGAGCGCTTTTCGCTTCTGACATGCCAAGCAGGTGCCACTGGAGTCTAATAAAACTTACGCACTGCCCGCCGTTAAACCGGTGCTCCCCAGGTACAATTTGACACGCCAGCCGTACCAGTACTGCATTAGTGGAGACCAATGGATATTTCAATAACCTAAAACCCTGCTAACAGTGCTACATTAGTTCTTTTCTTTTTTTGTGTTCTACCAGCGCATATATTGGAATAAATAAGTATTCCGCAAGCTTGAGCAGCTTGCATTTGATGATTATCAGCTCGGTCCTGCTTGGACTTGCTGGTGTCTGCAGTTTATCGATGAATAATATTGTTGTTGCGAGTCCCTATTGCGCAAGTTCAGTGTGTGTGGTCGCGAGTTCAGAGGGGCTTTTGTTCATCCTGGCCGCGTACGGTGTTTGAAAGTTGAGTTCGATCATTGTTGTGATGTCCAATACGAGTGGCGCCACGCAACATCAAGAAAAATTGCCCTCAATGTTCTGATGCTGGGCGCGTGTGGAATTAGCTTGCTCATAATCTGCGCACTCGCAGAGCATGAATAGTCAAGGTTACTGAAATTTGAGGGGGGGGCGAAAATTGTTCGCGTTGCAACTTGCCTAACTTCATCACATCAGCCAGGTTTTGAACGTTAAAATAATGGCACTCATGCCCGCGATACAAAATATTAGGCGGATGCATGTCGGTGCCACTACCGCCTTTCTATGTGGCTCCTATCCAAATTTAAGTGACTAGACATACTACCACTGAACCATGAATCGTTTATCACTCAAACATTGATAACGAACTGGGTAGTATGGCTGAAGTTAAAGGGCATACTTGGTGAAACGGTTTTCTGCGTGTCGTGGCCGCTGCTTGCTGTTGCGCGTCAGCACACCAAGCACTAATTGCTTGTACAGGTTGATTTTGACAGGGTCAGGGTTGTAGCTGGCATCACTTGAAGTAATTCGACCAGATTTGGACATAGAACGTTCGCATTATCACGGCGAGCGCCAGTGTGTACATAGCACATGCTCTAAGAGTAGTCTGTCCTTTTGAATACTGACTCCTTGCTCCCCTGTAGTCATTTTTGCTTGAAGTTAGCAAACAGGTAGCTGCCTATTAAGGTGAATACAATTCGATCTAATATGTCAATTTGTATTCTACTTGGCTGGTGTGTTATATAAACTTGAATTAAAATGTGAACGAAATTATAGTGGTATATAAAATTGAGTTAAAATGTGAACGAAATTATCGTTCACATTTCAACGCAAGTTTATATAACACACCCGGAAATACTGCAAGATATGATTACCAAAGACAAGCTGCATCCAAGTTGTCGCCGAACCGCACCTAGAGAACGGTAAGAGGCGCGGCGTCGCCATGGTCGCTCCGTTCGGATGCATGCTTGAAGTGGGGTATTGTGGATGTTGTTTTTTGTGCAAGCCGGCGCTTTGAGGACAGAGTTGTGTGATCTTGGCTAGATGTGAACCAAAATTTACGCCAACATCAGCAGCTTTCGCTCGCACTGCGGGCATAAGGGTTCGATATGCAGTTGAGGTAGTAGTTCGTAAAAATTTACGAACAAGTTAGTTGTTTCAAAAGTGTGACACTGTATGTGTTGAGTACACACGCCTACCTGCCCCGCTGGACAACGCATTTGCATGTCCCGCGTAGGCACCTTCCGTTACTATTTGGATAATGCAGGAACGACTTGTTGTAGCAAATATGTTCGCCACAGCCATCACTTCGGGTTGAGCGTGAAGAGACGTTTTTGAAGGTCTTGTCTTCGAATCCTGACTACCATGGCCACTTTACGTTTTGCAGCCAAGCACACACGAGACACTTCGTGCGACGCACAAGAGCCAAACAAGGACGTACCATCGCCATGGTAGGTAAACAGAATACGGTGTGTTTTCAATAGATGGCAACGTTATATGAATTTGATCTGCTCCTCCGCTCGAAAGAGATCGGCATCGAGCGCGCGGTGGCGTGCGGCCTTGTGTCGGAGGTCTTCCCGGCATGCCCGGACTTCCTCCAGCACGTGTTCGACGAGATCGAGCCGCTCATGGCCGAGCCCGCGGCCGCCAAGACGCTGTCCCTGCTCAAGAGAACTACCCGCCGCAAGCGCGAGCCGTTCGTGCGCAAGGCGCTCATGAATCTCGACCGCCAGTTCCTGTCGGGCGAGACGTACAAACCTGGCCGACTCACTGGTCAGTGCGACACGCATTCTCGACCCCCCTCCCCCCACCCCGAAAGCGACAAATCGCCGCCTCCCTCCCGCCGTGCGCCTCCGTCGCCGCTCTCCTCCGCGCTGGAGAAGCGCGTGCTGCGCTCGTCGCCGCCGCCACGGCCTCTGCAGCACCCCACAAGGCAAGCAGAGAAGCGCCGGCGGCTGCTAGTCGCAAGCGAGCGTCGCCCGGCGAGGCATCGTCTCCTGGTGGCCACAAGAGGATGAAGAACAATCCAGAACTAGCGGCGGTGCAGGAGCGCGACGACGCCGGCTGCGTGCTGCACGTGGGCGACTGCTCGTTCCGCACCAACAGCTTCAGTCTCCAGTGGGCGAGCTGTGAAATGATACGCTGCGTGGACGAGGCGCGTCGCTAGCCGGTGCGCCGCGCCGAGCACGACGAGGTCGTGCTCCAGCCGTTAGTGGTGGACAGGACCGCTTTAACTTCATGCAGCCAGTGAAGACCTGCGTGCAACTCGCATCATCTAAGACGACGCGAGATGGGACTTTCTGGCCAACACAGCGAATGCGACCAATGCTGTTTGATTGGAACACATGCGGCGCGATCTTGAGGCGGCATCCGAACTTATCCACGACGCGTAGGTTGGTGAGTGTTTTGCGGCGGGTGCTGTGCAAGTGACGGCCGTTGTGTCCGCCCGCGCTGCACGGCCGGCTGCTGCGGCCACACTCTGGCTGCCTGAATGAGACGCACGGATGTGGAAGGTGCCTTCGTGGCACCTGCACGACCATCATACGCTGTGACAGGTTTGTCGGCAAATGGGTGTTGACTATTGTACTGTTTGCTGCTCAAGTCTTGCTCATGTACGCATAAAATCTGCTTGAGCCCGGCCGTCTCGCTCGCGACCGCGGTGATCACGTTTGTCGTCGTCGTCGTCGACTTGACCTGTGGTGACGTGGATAGCGCAGCCTCACCGAAGATCATGTTCTTCGGCGGCATGCTCGGACTGTACACCACAAAGGAATTTGTAGACCTTAGAGTGATTCGATATACTGTTTCTTTGACTGAACGTGACATTTCTAGAACGGAAAGCTGCTTGTCTGGGATGAAATGCAAAATGGTGTACACATTGCAACCAGTGTAAGAAAATGACACGTTCAAACACATCGAACGACATGTTGAGTTAAACTACACGAGCTCACAACTTGACAGCTCTCTCGTACATTGTACTCCGTTCCATATTAATTAGATTTTACACTACACCCGTGACGAAAAAGAAGTAACGCCCAAAAAACATTTAAATTTTTCGTTTCTATTACTCCGTCTTAAAACTGGTTTCCATATGAGTTCTCATGCATTCTCGCTCACATAACTCTTAAAAGATTGCAGTGGTTTTGAACTTATACGAATGCTCTCCATTGGATATATGTAACGGAACGGTCTTCTCGTCCGCTTCATGAAGCGCCACCCCCTGAGGTGCATATGAAGTTAACTTTTTGGTATGATATCAATTTTACACGGAGTGAGGCAGTATAGCCTAAAAAGAAGCATGTAACACCCTTAGAAAGCTAAAATGCGTATTTCTGAGGCATTTATCACTCTCCAAAGCACAACTTCCTATGTTTGATAAAACGGTGAAAATACGGATAATTTGGTTTTGTTTTACTATTATTCACAATTTTCACCAACGGCTAGAGCCTGTAGATGTTGACCAGACACCTCGCTCTTGTTGCTGGGCTTGGCGAGAGCGACAGCTCTGAAGCTCGGTCGCATTTCGACGGCACCCCCATTTCCAACTCTGCAGCTTGCCCGAGGGAGGTGACGGCGTTGCTCAGCGCCGTCACGACGAGTTGTACGTCAGTATGTATACGCTCCAGGTCGCCTTGCTTGAGCGGGGTCACGATCTTGCCGCACGTTCCTTTTAGCACTGGAAACGCTGTGTTGGCCGTAGCATCAGTGCCAGACACCGTCAGCCTCTCATTGCAGAGTTTTAGGTAGAGCTGGCGTCTTGTCTCTCCATTATGTCATGATCCCAGGCAGTTGTGCCTCCCCCACACGAGCGTGCCATCCTCCCGGGACCGCAGAGTTCCTGTGACGAGTACGCTGTGAAGCCAGCTGTTTTATTGGGCGTTTTGAAGCTCTGCGTTTGTTAGAGCTCGAATGCGGTAGTTTTTGCAGTCCACAAAGCCCCAGACACCTGTGAAGAGTGGCTCACTTTTTGCGGTCGCCTGTGTCCATCTGTGCTGTATGGACTTGCTTGGAAAAACGATTTGTGCGTCGTACAGCGCCTTGAGCGTGGTTGCGAGAGCAACATCAGCCTCGTTGATCACGCGCGACAGGGTCGACGGCGGCACGTCGAACACCTCAGAGGTTTTTGCTCTACGGCTGTCGTGTACAGATGAAACAGACATCCTAGGACAGCGTGCTTTATCGAGAGTGTGCGGGGGCGTCCATGGCGACAGTCACCGGACATCACAAAGAAGTTCTAAAATCAAATGGTTTTCACTATTTCGGTGTATACATTATTTGTCATGTCACACCAAAAATTTTCTCCATGCTCTCATTCGCTCAACAATCTCGGTTGCCCTAAATTTCTATTTATTTCATCCTTCCATCACTCTCATATACCAGCCTGTGTTACAACATGAGTAACGTGCAACTCTGTTTTGTTTCGATACGTACGTTACATGTTCTGCTTGGTTTGAATGTGTGATCTCATGTGGTTTGCCCTAAAAAAGTGCTTTGAACAGTGAAAAGTCCTTCGAGCGCATAATTTCAACATAAAAAGGGTATTTTTCATGTCAAATGTAATCTTACATCGGGAATTTAGCTCTTTACATGTTAAAGTCTTCCGAGTGCATAACCTCAACATAACTTGGATCATTTTCATGTCAAATGTAATCTAGCATCGGGATTAGCTCTTCACAAGTTGTTACATTTGCTTCGAATAAAATGGCATCGCCTATAATATATCCACATCTGTGAGACATACTATTGAGTACTCTTTCCTCACACTGTGTGCGAGTCACGCACATATACTCATGTCCAATGGGTTTTCTCTTTCAGCTTGCCTACATACTGAAACTGAGTTTATTTTCCACCAGACCTAATATGTTTAATACTTTAACCAAGCTAAAACAGTCCGCCGTATGCATTTGTCGCGTACAAAACATGTCATCCTACAAGTTTGTTCTGAGACGCAGTGCAGTCGTTTTGAGCACTACAAAGCTCTCGGAGATCAGTAACCATGCAAAATACAAGCTGTTAAAAAAAATCTTGTTCAAAGGGTGCGCACTTGTTATAATCAATATCTGTAAAAAATGATCCCTCCAATATGCGGTCAAAAACACTACCTTCATCGGTCATTTGTCGATTGAGCAGGCCGTGTTCCTCACTGTGCATGTTGCGTCCGCACAACGCCGCCGCGACCTTGACTGTCCAACTGCACTTCTTGCTCTGCCCACGCCCTCTGCTGCACCACAGGTTCACGTTAGTCTCGTTCATATAGACGACGACTTGTCCGCCGCTTGAAGCTCGAGCAGCGATAGCAGGAAGTGCTTGTGCTCCTTCTTGCTCGCGGCGTTGTTCATCGTGTCCTTTTAAAGTCGTGCTCTTCACGCTGTAGCAGATTCCGTCGCGCGCACGTGCCCACCGTCTGCCGCGAAACAGCTAGATCGAACTCGCTCTCGATCGTCGCCGTCATCTCCTTGAGCGTCTCTGAGCAATTCGCCACGATAGGTTCTTCGAGGTGGGCGAGGTGGTGCTCTTGCATCAGCCTGGGGAGTTCGCCGCGTGCAGAAGCCGTCTCGGTCTCGGGAACGTTGATTCATGTTGATACCGTGGTGCGAGGGACGTCGTGCGCTTCGTTAACGGTGTTCCAGTCTCGTCCGTCGCGTGCGGCGGCGACGAGACGGTTAATGGTTGCGGCGGGATGGTGAGCGTACTTGTTTGGGCGCATGATTGAGAGTGAGAGGCAGCTACTGCCGAGAACACGCAAATGATTGCTGTTGCTCTATGCTTGCGTCCAACACGCGTTCTCGTCTGAGCAAGACGCGTGTCGGTCTGCACCACGTGTCACTGATCCTGTTTGTGTTGACTGGACATTTGTGGGTACTTGCGAAAGTAAATAATTCTACTGAGTATGCTTTGTAACAGGTTCCGCAAACTGATCTGCACGAAAGATTTCGACATTTGACAAAGCCAAATCAGAAATGGTATATAATCATAAGCAATGCAAACCATCGATTGTATTAACGGAATGAAAACAAAAGCGTTGAAGGTGCTGCTTGGACTAGCAAATGCTTCTATCGACATATTCACGCGTGTGAAGCCTCTGTTTGACGCGTTGGTGCATGCGCATATTTTTGCGGTTTAAAAAAAGCACAGACCGGTGGCAATATTGGATTAAAAAATTCAAGAATGGATCCCTTCGTAGAAGTTAATGATTAAGAAATCCGTAATATTTTGGTGGACGATTGAATCAAAATACCGACAGCCAAAAAATTTAACTTTCAGCCACCAAGTGAAAGTTAGAAATGTGAAGCAAACATGGATTCCAATCCTGAGCTTTTCGCACCCTTCGTGGCATTAAATATATTTTGATTGTTACGTTTTTTCGTCACGGGTGTAGTGTAAAATCTTTGTTGATATGAAGCGGAGTACACTGCAGGAGAGAGCTGCCCCATTATGAGCTCGTGTAATTAACTCAAATAATATTTGAGTACGACATATTATGTCGTAGGATGTTTTTGATCGTGTCAACTTCTCACTCCGGTTGCAATGTTTACCATTTTGCATTCCGTCCCAGACAAGCAGCTTTCCGTTCCAGAAATGCCGCGTTCCGTCACAGAAACTATTATATTGAGTCACTCCAAGGTACAGGAACCGTGCTTTGCCCGCTGAAGCTCTGGAATTTTAGCTTGTAATGTAATCTACACGCAGCACGTTTGCTGTAGACCTTCATGATGAACGGTTCGGTTCTGAGCCCGATGTTGCATGGAGAGTCTCCACAGGAGACGATGATGCAGAAGGAGGGCCCCATTTTTTGCTAGAAATCGGTAACAGCAAGATACACCATGTTCAAATACATGAGCAGATAGAAGAATAGTCGGAAATGTAAATCGAATACAGACAACACAGAGTTCGAGCACCACAAAGGGAGGTGAAATTTATCAGTGTGACTCAACTTATAATACATGTCAAGAACTGTTAATAACAAATTTGTTGCTATAAGTGGATTAATATTACTTTTTTACAGCTAGTTGATGTATTTAACGGTTCAAACTTGGTTTTGAAAACTCATAAATGGTTTTTTAACCTCATGAATTTCAAAAATTGGCAATGTGCTTGAACAAAAACTTAATAATGTATGGAAATTGTGAATCGCGCCACCTTTACGGCGTTCTTGTGTTCTTGTGAGTGATAATTGTAAAGTAATTAATTTGACTTAATTTCAGTATGCAAACTTTGGTCCCTGAAAACGATGTTCCACAACCCGATTTGTTCCACAACTGCGTGTGATTAAAGTATGTGTTCTCTGTATTACTGGATGTCTGCTGAGGATAGATATTTCTGTACAAGGAAGAATATTGTCTTCCACTCCCGAACAAGCAACATCCACGCCAAAAGCGTACAGATTACGACCGATAATTACGTTAATTTATGAATGTGGCATGAATGTTACCCGCAAGAAATTCATTTTGAGTGATGTCTTACGAAGATAGATGTAGACTCCTCGGGCGACATGAATTTATTTTCAGCTCTCTGGCTTTTTGAGAAAAATTCTCTAAATATCGAGAAGAGGAAACATGAAGGTTGCCCGAACGGTCAAACATCAGGCAATTAAGTCCCGAAAATGGTAGACCACGTCAAATTTCGGGGTAACTATCAAAAAATACAGAGAATAAAACTCCTTTGTGATTCGTCAGAAACCAAAATATTATCTACAACAGTGTTCTGGGACGAAATGCGCATTTCTCGAACGGAATACTGCATATCTCGAACGGAATGCAAAATGATGTAAAATGATTGTGCTTGGTATTTCATAAATGAGACGAAGGTTATTATCGTGCGCTGTGTTTTTTTCTTTCAGTAATTGGTACATTGTCCCAATTCGTAAAAGAATTGGGACAATGTGGAGTGGGGAGAGCGGCAAGCGAGCATTGTGTGGCTGGAGCTTGCCTGCAAGAGTGTTTGGTAGTGAGGGTTTTCTCTTGCAGGTACCACAGCGAATCGTCTTTTTTACTAAATCCTACCTAACCCTGTGCATCAGAGGAGAAAAATGTGTGTGGTTGTTCAGTGCAGAATCGCGTTTTGACTTGAAAATTGTATCGAAAAATTTTTTCCGAGCCATGTCCATTGTAACATGTTGGAGGTCCAACTTTTTTTTCAATCATGCTGTCAGATACTAGTAAAGTGCGCGCCAAAAGTTTACCAAAATTTGTTAACCTGTCATATCTTTTGCAAAGACGA
>SMMQ01002758.1:56576-72720 GCA_008271595.1 [Pythium] brassicae (nom. inval.) | reverse complement strand
GGGGCCCCCCCCCCCCCCCCCCCCGAGGCGCGGATTCCAAGTGTACTTACAGGAGAAGAGAGCTCCAGTAACTCTGAATATGAAATACGCACCACTGTTGGCCTCGCCTCTGCCGAGCACCAAGATACAGTACATAAAGAAACTGACTGGGCTTTTACAACCGGTTTACACACACACTGGAGCACACAACACCTCCTCTACTTACCAATCCGGGGTACCATCGTCGTCCTGCGCGCTCGATCTGGATCCGGGGGAGTCGAGTAACGTTCTGGACGACGGAAGGCGAAGAGTGGCGACCTAGTCTAAAGCGTTTGGGAGTACCCAGCGGACGTCTCTGGAATGTCGGCTACCGAGGCTTTTGGGGGAGATCTGGGGCCCTCAAGGGATATGCCGGGGCACAAGCCTGGCTTGTGGAGTAAACGGCAAATTGGACAGTGTATTGAATGTATGCTTGTCGTACATGAACGCAACCTGAGTATCTGCTATTGAGCTGGGCCGGTTCGCCTTCTAGCTTGAGCGTCTTCAGGTGTCCTGTCACCGATGTGGGGCCATCCGGCTGGTTGCCGGCCTTGATCACTCTTGGCTGGAAATGTCGTGTTGTCGTCCGTACCAGTAGGCCATCCAGCCGGATCCGAGGCGTGGTGTTCTTTCCCGGCAGGGCTTGAACTTGATCCAGGGCGAAGCTGCCGATCCTGAAACTGGATCTTGGGCCTGGAGCATCCGGATCAACCGATTGGCCAGCTTGATCTGGAGCGGGGCGATCGTCGATTTGGGAGGTCCTGTTCGCCCCCAGAGAGACGAAACCCTTTAACTCACGAGGGGGACCGCTAATCGCATGAGCGGCTGGTCGGCTTGATTATCGAACGCCTGCTGCTGACCGCGCCTTGGACTGGGTGCCCTAGCTCGATATCCGAATAAGCTTGAATTGGATCTGGATGCGGAGCTTGTTATCCGGGCGGATCCAGTTGAAGCCGGATCTGGGAGAGTGAAGCCTGGTGCAATCCGGATACGCCAGGGGAAACCGAGTTGAGTGACCTGGGACCGGGTACAGTAAAAAAATCGCTGGTATTTCGCCTCAGACGCGGAGGATGCCGGGCCCCAACACGCGCCACAAGATGAGACTGGTGGACAATTGGCGCGGATCATTGGGGCTGAAAAATTTGCGCCGGTACGCATGTAAAGTCTGCGCGCTCCTCGACGCCAAGGGCCGCAACCTCACCCCCTTCCAGTTTCGCGCGGGCTACCCAGGCGCCCGCTATTCTTGTGCGAGAGGAAGCGGTATGAAATTCGCGATGTCAAGACATTGTTCACATACATCTGACAGAAGGAGTAAAAAATGGTAACGACCGCCCCCAGATCTCCCGCAAGATCCACTTGAGCAGTTGCGGTGGTCTTGGACGCGTCGCATTCGCCCCGCTCCTGTACGTGAGCAAAACCGCTGCACAGCGAGTGGGCTTCCTTGCCTGCAAAGCGCAAGAAGAAACGCACAAACCAGTCGGAGAGCGAGTAGAGCGAGTGAGGCGGGAATGGGACATAACATATCGAGATGTCAGCATCGTGAGAACTGGGTGTGGCGAGGAAGAGCTACGAATGTGAGTAGTATGAGAGTCGTATTGTGAGTCGTGTGAATAGGCTTCGTGCTCTTTTGGCAATTGCGCGTATCGCCAGAGCGACGTCAGGGAGTATGCAGAATGAGAGGCGTGTGTTTGAGTCTAGGTTTGTGTGGCCTTGTGGCAATGTGTGATCTCCTTTCCCTGGTTGTGTCGTGCATTTCGACATGTCCAAGTGTGCGGTGCTGGAGGTAGTGTGGACCACTAACACAGAGTCACTTGAACACTACGTTCTGCATCATTTTTGAAGCTAGCACCCCTGTACCTTAATCGTTATCACTTCGCCTCTTTGAACCTATACGAAATTACACATTCTTTTCCGGTGTGTTTGAACCCAGTGAGTTGAGAGTTGTTTCGCAAACAGAGTATGACCAAAAGGGGTCCAATTTGGGTCCATAATTACTTGTTTCTCGTATGGCCGTCAAATTTGCGAAATTTGGGGAGCCGTTTTCTCTACAAATGCGGGACTAATCATGGGTGGATCTTCCCTGTGCAACCAGTGTCCTGTATGATATAGTCTTAGAACAAACCGTAAAAATGTTTATGTCTGAAAACTACAGGACAAAGATCGTCGCATCTTCATTCGAGCATGTCTAACACAGGTGATTTCACTATCCCAGAAATAAAAAGCCGCTCTTTACAAACACCAAGTCTAACCTTATCATGTACTAAGATTTTTTTAAACAAGTTATGGCTCAAATCCTGTTTAGCACACGATTTGCGTACATTTTGATACAGCAAAATTGAACGAGCTTTCGGCTTTAGCCAAGACCATTCCGATAACGAACGTACAACGCGATATACAAGTAAATGTGTCAAAATCGGTCCCTCCTGCGTCAAATTAGACTGCCGACTCTACTTCCAGCTAAGAAGTCCCTATCTCATCAAGCAGGAATAGGTGTACTACTCCATACGCAGAAACAATCCTGCCAAGTCACTGCTTGCGACTAGTTCACTGCACCTCTCGACCGCCTAGGACATCGCAGCGTCCGCACCACGCCAGGTTCCGCTGTCGCAGATAGTAGCTGCGCACGATGCCCTGATTCAACCAGCAGAAGTCGGACAGAAATCGCACTCTGCAGTCCTTCTTGGGTACGATGAATGCTGGTGACGCCAATAGTGTGACTTTCTATGGCTAAAGTTCTCCAAGCCGCAACAACACCTCGACATCCTGGTGCGTCGAGTTCGCGTACAAGTGCAAGATTGAAAATGGATTTATCGCCTACGTATTTGCCCATCCTCAGATTGGAAGGCTATACGAACGCGGGTTCATGGTTCCGATTGCGCCTCCAAATACCGATGGGTACTTGATCAGCTTTCGGAGAAGCTCTGTAGTATGACCGCTTGTCAGCGATTCGTTTCGCATCAGGAGCTGCTCGACTAAGTGCACGAATCGAACTGGTCGGCGTTCTCGACAACCGACATCTGCTGGCTTTCATCATGTCTGAGATCACGCGGGTCAGCTGCCGGGATATTTCCGACCTGGAAGTGCTTGCGCGTTAGTTGGAGAAACGCGGCCTTCACTGCCTTACACACCAGTCGTCACGCTTTAAACTTTTTTGGGTCGGCTTGTCCAGAAGTTGCCTGTCTTGACCAAACTCCAAAAGCTGGAGGTTCCTCCGAAACCGATTAATACCCTCCTCGTTCTTGGTGAACCTTTTGCTAAAGTGCTCATTGACTCGGAAGCTCAGCCATGCTCGCCAGTCGCCACCACACGGGCCTCCCGCCCTTTGACCTGCTCCCACGTCCGAAAGTGAATGTCGCTTCCTCAACCGCCATAATCGCCCTGAGGTTGGCCATCGAGATTGCCGTGCCCACGTCGTCCGCGGTTGTATGTTGGTAAATCCAAAATGCCTCAGCGCTTTGGTGCCCGAGTAAAAAGAAAGAGAACTAAGTTGGTTTGATTTGAGCGGCACGCATGCTACTGTTGCTAAGTGCCTCACGGCTAAGAGAGGTAGGCTGTGCTCGTTTGTGATCATTTTCTCATGACACTGCGGTCTATCACATGCAACATCGTCGTTAGAATCTTGAACATCATAGAGCAGACATTTCTTTAATACTTGCGATATCTCGTTTGGCAAAATCACTATTTCTAACACGCTGTCTGTTTGGGAGCGGATTCAATTTAGACACCGGCAGAAAGGTCAATGAAAATTCCTGTAATCTACTGTGGCAAAGTGCAATCCCTTGATGAACGAGGTGGTGCTAGCAGCATCTATTTGGACACAAATGAAACCGCGCTACGCCGCAGAGCTGCACGAGTCCCCGTCGATGTGGCATAGCAGCACGAACGCGATCCCGCAAGAGAGAGCTTCACGACAGCGCGCCACTCGTTGCCAAATTGGACGAGCGTGTCGGACATTATTGGGCAGGAGTAGGGCGTGCGGGCGCGACCGCCCAAGGCAAGCGCCCCCCGGACGCAAACAAGCAGAACGAGCCGACGCAAAACGCTGAACTAGGCGACCTCGCGCAGGCGCTGAGCTGGGCAAGCGCACGAGACACCGAGCACAACCGGGGCGCTTCAAATCCCGAGCGCGCATAAGGACCCTGAGCTGGACGAGCGTGCGCCGTATGCCGAGCGCACGCAAGATGACAAGCAAAAAAGAGTGACTAAAGCGCCTTGCGTGCTCAAAAACTAGGTGAGCGACGTCGATGAGTTGAGTGGTAGCAGCCGCGGACATCGACTGCATGATTCAACGTGTGATAGCAGGGGCTCTTTTGCCTCACAATGAGCCTTTTTGTGTAATTTGTGTGCACGGTGTTTGTATCTTTTGCAACCAATGAATACAAATTTTGCATAAGTGGCCGCTTCTTCTCTTGTCTCGCTTTACACGACGACATAAGCTTGTCAAGGCACAAGAAAGTCGCATTTGGTTGAGACTGTTGACTTTCGCTAGCTGGTCCATTTTCCACATCATGTCCGTAGAAGCCAAACTCGGTTTATACAACATGTGATATGATTATAGAAACTATTTTCTATAAGCGAATACGCTTGGCATAAGACCCAGAAGGCCCTTGCCCGCGATTCCTGGTCGAGTCCGTCACGAGCTTGAAGGGTCAACCGACTAAGATTATCGTCTATATGTATATTGCTAAGGTCTTTTCATTTGGTGCAACATTGGAGCTTCCGGTTTCGATTTCCGGGTATTTTTTTTACTAAGAACTCAGTTCAATCCAAGGATGCCCAGGAACTACGTTTGTGTGCCGCTTGGGTTAGTCATTCTGGGGGCCATATCAGAGGGTCTATTGTGCCAAGCCGATTCCAAGGAGCATTCGTGTGAGGATCACACCTGAGGTACTGACCGACGTTCCCTAAGAGTCAATACCAATCGTCTTCCAGAAGGACTCTCGGCCCGGGGATCAACCCCAAGTTGGGAACTACAGGGCGCGTGCGCGCCGGTTTGTGCGAACGCGACACCGCTTTATTGCAGAAACAGCTGGGCGAATGCGCCTGTTCATGGTGACGATGTCGTCACTCGCTGTCAGCACGATGTGACAGCAGCGTCGATGTATGTATTGAGTTAGAGCCGCATGGGATAGTGATTATGAGCTGGTAGCCACCTGTTCGGGGTGGACACATGCATCGTTAGCGCGGTCACATAAGAACGAGGTTCATTTTGCTTGGAGAGCAACACCGGCGCTTGCGCCTTGGCACACGACCTACGTGGTTATGACTCTCATGTGCAATCGAGGCGTTTGACGCTTCCTCGTCAAGTTCTTTGAAGCACCCCGCGATACCTGGTCGCACTAGTTGTCAATTCAGCACTCGGCTGTCAACGTCGGTCAGAACTTCCTACCATGGAGAGCTCGAATATCCCGCGCCTGTCGGACACTAATTTGGTGCCATCCGGAACATGTAGTCTCTACTCAGCGACGAATTCCTTAACGTCCTCGCTCCTCAGACGCCAGACCTGCAGCGGTCATGCATCGAGCAGGTTTTCGCGCACGAGGCAACAACCCGGCATAGCGCGGCGCCTCCATCACTGCTCGACTCGAGCATTGCGGGTCGTGAGAGGCCAGTCAAGATCAATGTTCGGCTGTACGCAGGCGTAACGTAAAAATATTGTTCTGGTCCCGCGAGCTGGAAATCGCGATGGACGCAGCGCGAATTCTCGAGGAGCGTCTGAAGGTGTCATATGGCAGCGGAAAAAGTTGGCAGGTCAGATTTACCATTTCGATAATTGAACGTGTCAATAAGTAAACTGGGCAAACGATTTGATTTGCCAAATGCTTATCGTCGTCATTTTGTCGAGCTGTAATGTTGAAATTTCTGATTCCAGCTAAAACTGTGCATAGAGTCCGAAAGTGAATTTATAGACAGCCCTATATGACTAACATTGGAGGTGAACAAAATGAGGGAATACCACGAAATCTGTGTTCACAGTGGCAATTTAACTTGAAGAGTCACGTCAGCACTTCTCCGCCAGCTCAAACGCATTGTACTGCTTATACGAAGATTAAACCCTATCAAACTTGAAGTTTTCCTTCGCTTTTAACAAGAGCTTTCAGCAACGCATTCGGACTTCAAATATCATTGAAATCGAATGGCAATCTGATGTGATCAGCCAAAATGTTATCAAACCTGTTTATTTCACAATACACTGAAAGTTGGTCCCATTGACCTGCCATGATTTTTGTCTGCCGACTTTTTCCGTCGTCATGGGTAGTGCGCCATGTTGTACTTGGAGGACCGAGCCCATAAGAGGTACATCATGAACGAGATCTCGTCGCCGGGCGGCTTCTCCAACTGGGGCGAGCTCAAGTCGGCTATAAACGACAACTTCCTCCCACTGAACGTGGCGTTCCACGAACGGTCAGCGTTTTATAGTGCGCGCAAGGCCGGCGCAATCTAGATCACTACATTCAGAAGCTGCGACGCCCCGTCATTTGCATGGCTGCCGATCTGTTAATGGAGTCTGTCGAGCTCATAGGGTCCATGAAAGACATGCACCCGAGCGTCGATCGCACTAAGCTCTTCTGGGTTCCCGTCTCCACGCGGAGTAGGCGGTCCAGATCGCTCAACGGAGAACTGTGGCTGTCGTCAATCCCGGCAAGTCGGTTCGGCTTAACTAATGTCGGGGGCGCCGGGCCGATGAATCTGCCTGAACTGCTATAGTAGCGGTGATGTCAGCCATTACCCAGCCACCTGTTCACGTCGACGCGGAGCCGGTCGCGGATGCGTGAAGCTTGCGCATGTTGGTCAGGGAAACACCTTGTTCCAGTAGATGCGGGGCATTCTACTGATATAGACCCGAAACCGGGTGAAGGTTGGACAACGACTGCACGACCCCAATCTCCGGTTCAGCGGAGATGCGAGTTGTCCTTAACCGCCGTAATGACACCAATAGATGGAGGTTTGTTGGTTATCACGGCTATCGTGAACGGGTTTGAGGACCCATTCCGAGTAAACATCAACACCAGAGAACTATGAGCGGGAGCGTAGCATCTCCAAGAACGTCTGCGTTTCGGACGATGTCGTGAAGGTGTCGAAGGACGAGTCCGTCTCTGTGAAGGTAGCGCCAGGCGCAGTGATATCAACACGCCGTGTTAGTTCGGCGACTTTGACGCAGTCAACAACTTTACAGCGCTACCCCTCCACGAGCGATATGACCTCAATATTTGGGATTCATGGATGAAGAGGCGCGAGCCGTGGATTGGGTGGCGATTTCTCTCTGTCGGTACCACGACCCTCTCCACAGGCGCTTTGGATAGCAGAACTCCTTCCGCCGGTTCGCAACCTGTCAGCTTGAACACTCCAAGTACAGCAAGATGCTGACTTCTATCCATGACGTCGAATATACCGTGCTACACGTTGGCGTTTGAGATAATCTTACCTTGTCAGACGTCCACGCGCGTTCCACCCCCCTGCGCTCCCGGCACAGCGGCCGCCGAGCAATTCAAGTTTCTCGCGTCAATACATTCACTGACTCGATGCCCAGGCCGCAAATCTGGTGGAGGTCGCGCGATCAACAAGCTGTTGAGGCTGTCCAGCCTGGAATCGCCTCGGTGGTTGATAACCCTCTAAGCGTTGGACCGAGTGCTGATGAGCAAACGGAGATCGAGGGTTGTGGCGTTGTGCGCGAAAGATCTTTAGTATTTCGTCGAGATTTTGGCCCGCAAGGGCGTGGTCGTCTTTGAGCGCGGTTCGCTCACATGGGAACGATGTCCGGGACGACGGGCAAGATCGTCCCTGGTGATAGCAAGGTGCGCCAGAAGCCCACTGTACGTCAGTCACTACGTCGCGTGCCAACCCTACTCGAGTGGTCAAGCACGTGGTGCTGAACGCCTCGCCGGCGAGGTCGAAGTGTTCCTGGGCAGCGCTCTCGCGCAATTGCCAAGCATGACATCGCTGTTCGAGCACGATGAGCTGCCGTTCGACAATGTCCTTCACAAACTATAGCCAGCGAAACCGCCACGGCCGTTGTGGCCCCGTTGTGTCATCCGCGCATGCGGAGCTGAATTCGTCCGCGGTACTGGACGAGGCCGTCCTTGAGAACCCTCAAGCTCGCCTTGAGGCGTGTAGTGAGTCCAAGACCCTGAAGAAACCAAACGATCCGTTCTATCCCTTATCAAAGAGCTCGATGTGACCTTGATTATACTCAATTCTCCAGGTGGGCTGTCTCCTGACCGTGGGGTCCGCCACGAGATCGATTTATCAAGTGACGAAGTGTTGCGTCACGTGCCAATGTATCCGTCGAAGTCTGACGTTGAGATGCACGTCGAGCACCTCCAGCAGGTACTGACCTGTTTGTGCGACCACCGGCTTTTCGCGGACCTGGAGAGCGCATCTTCAGAGCTGAACAGATTCCGATGGTCAGGTGCTTCGTCGGCAAGCACGGCGTGCGTCTTGAGAAAATCCAGTGGAAGGTCGACTGTTCCATCCGGGAGGCCCTAACGATCTTTGCAAGTGGCTGGGGTTGGGGAACTACCTTCACCGAAATCAGCGCCAACTACGCTGAGATAGCGCGTCCGCTATCGGGTCTGCTCAAGAAGGACGTTGAGTGGGCGTGGTCGTACGAGTGCGAGAGTGCATTCACGGCTTGAAGCAAAGCCTGCTCATGTCGACGGTGTTGGCGCTGCCAGATGACGAGCCGTTCACTGCCGTGTGCAGCGACTCCGACGTTGTGATGCGATGTGTAGTGCTGCATACGGATGATGATGGTCGTGAACGGGTCGTGTCGTTCCAGTCTCACCAGCATTTTAAGTTGGTGAGAAGAACTACCCTGTTCATGACGTGGAGTTTCTCGCAATGAGGTTCGCTTTGATGAAGTTCCGCGTCCATTTGCTCGGTCCGCGCCCATTTATTCAAGGACAACGTATTTTAGCACCACGTCTAACCAGACACTTTCGTGTCTGTCTGCGATCGGCGCTTCTCAGGCACATTATGGCGCGCGAAATAAAATCTGATTGGCACCGATTTTTCTATATCGGCCTCCGGCCATCAGCAGGCAATGGGCAGATGGAGCGCGTGAGCCGCGTCGTCGAACCCGCGCCTGTTACGCCTTCTATGTGGTGGCTCGAATCTTGGTGAGGGAGACTCGGCAAGAACTTGCCTCCCAACTTGCAGCGATCGAAGCGCCGGTGCTGCCAAGAGCGCCAGTCAGTTCTTACTGGCTCGAGCAAGTGTGTTGCTCCAGGCGAAAGACCCCGCGGCCTCAGTCCAGAACGTACAGAATCAAGCGGGTGACCAATTCGAATCGAGGAAACACCAACGAGTTCAAGGTCGGCGACGACATGCAACTGAGCGCCAAGAAAACACCAGACGTTGTGGGTTCACGCTTGGGGAGCACAGTTAATGCCGCAATGCGCCTGCCCCTCCAAGGTGAAGTCATTCAAACGTAACGCATATGAGGTACAGGCGCTTGCGTCAATGGCAACCCACGCGACGCTCTACGTCGGGCGCCTTGGGCGTTGCTTCCCCGCGGACGAATCAGAAGCTGCTAATACTTCTCCTTCCGATCGCGCGGTGCCGAGTCACGGTAATCGCGCCCGAGGCGATCTCGACGTCGCGGATTGATGGTGCACGCCGTAGACGATCTCTTCGTAGTGAGGCTACGCTGTATGAAGCTCGTCCCAGTCACGATCGCCCCCGTACTTGAGCGCGCTCACGCTCTGACGCAGAGCGTCGACGCACTCCGGCCCCGCCCTCAGCTGATGTAGGGCTTTGTCGTGCAGACAATCAGCAAGCTTATGGCGCTCAAGTCAGTTCTCCGGGTCGTTCGGATCATCTCCACAGTCCGCCGAGATCTCACGTCTAGTGGCTTGACGCGATTCGCGAGCCTTGCGATCTCGATCTCCAATCCGCGACGTGCGTACACGGTTGACAGTAGAGCGCCCGTCATGGGCGTCGCCTCATCTCCTCAACCGCGAGGGTAATCGGCTGGAGCGCCGTGGAGATGATGCAGGACGCGCATCGCCGACTCTGTACCGCGGATGTGCTGGAGCAGTGCTGTAGAAGTCCGCTCGACTAAGCAACTTCGCCCTTAGACCGACGTCCAGGAGAACTGTCCTCAGGTGATCGCGAGATTTATGCACGCAATCCCAGCTTTGGCATAGGGGCGGCAAGCGCCCGAGCGACTCGCTGTACGCGCTGAATGACGGCGATCTGGTCGTCGAGCACCGTTTGCGAGAAGCCGAGCGGCAGCGAAGCGCATATCGCTGTACTTCTACAGCGCGGTCGGTGTCGGTTGGTTGCTTAGGTCGTCGATGTTGGCGCTGCATGCCTCGGCGCATCGCCAAACTGATTGTTTACCGTCTGAGCTGACTCGTCCGCATCAGCAACGACGATGATGCCATCGTCTGTGTCTGCGACAGCATCTGACGGTTGGTCGGGTAGTTCCAGTTGTACTGCGTCTCGTCCGTCTCGAGAGCGCGAAACCGCGAAGCGAGTGAATTGCACGGGCGTGGGCGTGTTGTTGCTCTGCTCGCGCAGCGACGGTTCATCGACGTGCTTCGGCCGTGAGTCGGAGCGGCGGCGCTGGCATCAACCATAGAGTCACGGGCCTCCCTCGTCAACGGCGATTTCACTGTGCTCCCTATCACAAAAAGTGCGGCTGGTTGTGCTATGTCGCTACCAAGGCGTCTTCAACACTTCCTTGGGAATTATTGTCTCTTGCGACGCAACCCGTTGATATAAGCCTAGTTGTGCTCGAAAAAGGTACCAGACCGACGCTGCGAGAGCCCTGTAGCAGTAACGGTAGGCGTGTACGCGGTCTCCACCGACGACGAGCTCGTCGAGTCGGCACGAGCACAGTACGTCTCAAGCGACAGCTTAACTGGCGGCGGGATCACAGCGTGACGAGCAGGCACAACAACAGCGGTAGCAGGAACAGCGACCACGGTAGTCGCAGCGACACAAGCACGCGCTGCGACAGGTGTGGCAACAGGGCAGGCGCTCGGCAAGCCTGTGAGTAGGAGCAGCGCCCTCATGCCTCGACCTACGGCCTACGTGATTACGACTATCGTGTGCAATCGAGGCGTTCGACCCTGCCTCGTCAAGTGGTACGAAGCACCCCGCTACAAATGACGAGCAAGGATAACGACACAACGCGCCGTAGCAACACTCTCCTTTTTACTCGCTGAAGTTTTTTCTGCTTAGAAATGGAGCAACGAGACGTGCTCCGAATTTGATGAGTGAGGTAATGACCGCTAGGTTCATGGCCACTTTGGAAAGGTCAGATTCAGGCAAAACAGAAACGCGTTTCATCATTAGACACCAAGGGTGTCAATCCGATTTTCGAGCATTGTCGAAATTATCAATTCAACTGCGCGAGGCCATAGACACGAGAAAGCGCAAGCACGCTCATTGTCAGCTCGAGCAATCGGAGGCAAGGAAGACACTCTGCGAGTCGAGCGAGGACTCCTTCGGATAAGCAGCGTGTGGGGGGGGAGGAGGAAGGAAAGGGTATGCGTGAGCTGTTGATCGCATGTGTGAGTTAGCGATCATAACACGGACGAGATGATCAGGTAGCGCTTGTTTGTGGTCTGACTTTGTCAGGCACGATCTGCGTGTGTCTCATAAATAGTGCAGAGTTACTGTCAACGCGCATACGCATTACGCTGAGGTGTGAAATCCGCGAGATCAGATTGGGATCGACACTCAGATTGGCGCTGGTGAAGGAGAGGAGATCGAAGAAGCAAATGAGAGAAAGCGTTGCGAACGCAATGAACCAGGAGTAGAAGTCGCCACCAAGTAGCGGTCGTGACGTCAAGGTCTTCGCGAGCCGGGGGGACGCAAACGTCCGAAGCTTTACAACGACTTTCAAGTACTGACGGCGTGTGCGCGCGTCATAGGTGCAAACGTAGCTTGCAAATACCTTGGCTCTACATTGTTGACCGGATGCAAAACAAATAAGGACACGAATTGTTGTCTTTTATATATATATTTCGAATGGAGCAGGATATTTTGTTGATTTCACTTATGTGGGCTTCTATATTTTTGTAGCGCCTCGAGTTTTTTTAATGAGGCCAATACTCAATTTTTATATGTTAACTCCTCTAGGACCGGGATTTATTCTGTATCTACAGAATAAGGAAGTGACTTGATTAAAGTAAACTGCCCACTTCCAAAAATAATAGCAGCCATGGGTCTACCCAAAATTCGTGCATAGAGTAGACGAACAACACAGATCTTTGCTTCAACGTCACAAAAATAAAAAAATGTGCTTGGCTGACGAGAGTCTCATTCAGTGTTAGAAGTGGTACGTTGGCTCACAAGGCTTGGTATCCCCTATACAGCGATCCAATCTCACTCCCACCGGCCAACTCGATCTTTCCAAAAGCGCGCGAAAACGCACACCAAGAGCTCTGGACACACGCGCGCGAGCCATCCGAGAGCTTGAGAAAAGTTTTGCCCATTTGTCAAAATAGACTGGCAGTCAAAGGGACAAAACTTCCTCAAGCTCTCGCACGCGCAGACACACACCTGCCGACAGCACCACCATCATCACGAGAGCATAGCATGGCATGGAGGTATGTATTAAAGCTCTCGCTACGCACTTCTCTGCAGTCTACTCGCTGTCTGACTCCTCATCTGCGCGCGAGCATTTCTTACGGAACCTGATGCGCTTGTACTCTGATGGGATGCAGGTGCCGTTCTTTCATGTCTTGTGCCAGATGCCCGCGCACGTGAGTGTGCATCCGTGTTGTGTCCGACGCGCCAAGATACAGAGAGCCACCTTGCCACCAAACCCGTTGGTGCATCACGGGAAGAACCAGCTCGACTACGCGCCCTTGGTGTTTGGCGCGGAGTACGCCGAGCAAACTTTGCAGTGCCACTGTCGTCGCTTGCCCATGTAGACCCTGTCCGTGTTGACGATCTGGTGCTCCGCGCTCGCAGCCAACCCCGACATCAAGTCCTGCACCTCCATGTTGCTCGTCAAGTCGTGCGCCTGAAGCGCGAGCAGCTGTTCCTGCAGTCGGCGCGTGTACTCGCCATGCGTCGGCACCCTCTCGTCCTTTGCTTTCTGCACGAGCTTGTAGACGACGAAGCCGTTCGTGAGCGCCTTATCCACGACCCCGAAGAACAGCGTGCGATAGTACATCTTCATCCGAATCGACCTCTGCACCGAGTATCTCTGCAACCGAAGCTGATGGTGCCGGTGGACGCGGTTCATTCCGCTTTGGTACTCGCGCACCAGCTCTGGGTACCGAACGGAGCTGCGTGTGCCGTCCCTCTCTTTTGGTATCACGCTGGCGAGCACCGTACTGCACCTCGTGACCAGGGAGTTAACGGGGCGAGAGTCCATGTACGAGACGGCGACTAACTCCGGATATACAGGGCACCGCGCAATTCTGGCTGTCCCCTGCGTGACGTTCTTAGGACGCGTCTTTTGGTAGTACGCGATCTGCTTGCACCAGCAGAGCCGAATTTTGCGCACAGTGTCGACGTGGTACATCCCCATTGTCAGGTGCATGTGCGAGAGAGCCGCCAAGGAATAATAATTGTCGGTCACGACGAGCCGCTTCATTGGCTGCCTGCGGAGAGCTGCGCTGAGGTTTCGCACCGACTGTCGGACCAACCTTCGTCTCCGCCTGCTTTGACTTACCGCAGTAGATTCACTCTGTAACTACAGAGTACACCGCAACACAAGTTAGCCCATCGGAAGCCCAAGAGTCCACGTCGGCATCCTTCGTACCTTGCGCAGTAAGCTGACTTCGCACAATATGTCAGGTAGAACTTCGTTCCCTACTTAGTAGGCTTTTCCTTCGTGTACACCATCATCGAGTTGTACTTGCTCCAGCTCGCCACCATCCCTTCGCCGACCGAGATGCGCTGTCCCAGTCAAAGGCCGCGGCGAAACGTCGTCTGGATGGCTGACAACACCGGCTGCACCTTCCACGCTCGATCCGTTCGTGCTCGAGGGTCCTTGTTGCCACTGAGGCGTAGATAGCGCGCGATGGTTTCGAAACGCTTCCATCGCATGTATTGCCCGAACGATCCTCACGGGATAGTGCCGCGCGCGTCCATACTCCAGTGCTTCTTAAGCCGTTCATTTATCAGAGAAAGCGATCGAGCGGCGAGCAACCCCACGAACTTCACGACCTCGACTGGTGTGACGCGCTTCTCCGCGTTCAGTTCCTTCTCCAGGTCGTCCACTGATAGCATGTCCACGCTAGCCTCGGCCGCGTGCTGCCGCACCAACGCGTCGTGTCGTGTAGTGGCTTGCTCCTGGAATGCTTGCATCCTGTACGCATTTGTTTCAGCGGCGATGCGGGTCCGTAGCTTCTTGGGAAGGAAGTAAAAGAACATGAGCGGTGTTTCTGTGACGCCAGATCGCGCTTTGCTGGGCCAGTCGAACCGCCGTATAGATCGCTCGCACCAGGGAGTTAAAGCTGATCCGCGCGGCTCTGGACGAAAACTTTTCACCCGTCTCGACGATGCTTCTTAGCTGGTCGTCGCGAAGGCTGAACACGATCTCTTCCACTTCCTTTTGGTCTTCACTATCGGTCTCGAACGCGTCGATGTCATTGTACTAATTGTCCAGCACTTTGTGGGCACTTTCTTCACAGTCGCTGTCGATGACGTCGCTGCCCACGTCAATGAGATTGACGTCGTCCGCCGGTGGGTCTGTGAAGAGTTCGTCGCCCTTGATTGCATCCATGAAGGTATCGCAATCGTACAGATCGAGGGAGCCGGAGTCCATGTCGAGTCGTCCCATTCCTTCGACTCTTCCAACTCTGGATTGTCCGCCATAAGCTCGTACTCCGGAACCTCTGGCGTAAGCGGCGACTTCGGATCCTCCAGAATAAGTGGGTCATGCGGGCTGACAGCAGCCGCGACCATAGGCGAAGACGCTCGGCGTGCTGGCGGAGGACTGGGAGTGGCAGCTGTCCGGGGAGACGAAGGCCTCACGGCAGCCACCACTTGCGAAGGCAATGTCGAGCCTCTCGTTGCTTGCTGCGTTGCTGGTGGTGGGAGTGAGATGGTGGGTGGTACCGCCACAATGGACGGAGAAGGGACGGGCGTCGCAGAGCAACGCTCGCTTGGGGACGCTCAAGAGCCACCTGAACTCGAACCGAGTCAGCAATCGCGGCTAACGTTAGAGACAGCGGCGGGCGCTTGAAGCCGGCGGCGTCGGCGTGGCGATTGAAGCAGACTGTATCGGCGTAGTGATTGGTGCCAGCCGCACCGTTCGTCCACGGTCGGGAGCTTGTATGCTGGATGTTGGACGTAGGAGCCTGGCGTGTCTCGTTTACACAAGTAGAGCCTTGTCGTCTGAGCGCAAACACAAAGAGCATCAGTTGAGAACGTTGTCGCAGAAAATTGAACAGCACAGCTGCGTGTACCAATGAAGTAGTCGACTCCTTCTGTTCCGGCATCCGTTGCGCCAGGCTTGTAGTACGTGACGTCGACGCTGAGACTACGCGGGCGGACAGATCTCCATCCTTGACAGCGCAGCTCACGCCACAGTTGGGGGAAGGTGCGGTCGGCGAGCACGTACGCGTGGCTCATTGTCTCTGTTTCTCTCTCTCGGCAAATGATGAAATGTCTTGAAAACCCTGTTGGCGGCAATGGACGATGGCCACAGAAATTGAGTTTTTTCGTTTGAAAGAAGTGCTGGGGTTAGAACGTCTTAAGACTTTTATACGCTTTACCGTAACCCTTTCGCCGCGACCTCTCTCCTAAAAAAAGCCCCGTCCACGCTCAATACAATTTTTCATATGCGAGAAAATGACCATGCTGGGAGAATCCCGCTTATAATAACCTCCAAAAATCCTTCTTCCGGATTATACAGAATATGGTTCTAGATGAATTAAACATGCTGTCTAAGACAACATTTTAAATTTGCGATTGGATATCCTCCCAGTCGTAGAATACATGCACAGACCGTTTTGCGCGTCGCTGGTGCTATTACATATAAAGTGCGCGACAAAAGTCTTGGAAAAGAAACTATTTTGTTGGCTGTACCGTCAATTTTGCTCGTAGAAGCTAAAACATATCAAAAACGATAGAGCGTTCTGCGACGATTGCAGTGGTACAATTCGATCGCCGAAATTCGCAGTACCGGCAACGCAATGTCAAAAACGATTAT
>SMMQ01002758.1:22826-35318 GCA_008271595.1 [Pythium] brassicae (nom. inval.) | reverse complement strand
CGAGAGCGTGCGTGAGAGAGAGAGAGAGAGAGAGAGAGAGAGAGAGAGAGAGAGAGAGAGAGAGAGGAACGCGCGTGAGATCCCGAGCGTGTCGAGGGAGAGAGCAGAGGGGGGTGACGCGACGGCACCTCGGCGCGGTTCGTGAGCTCCAGCGTCATGGCGCGGACGGACGAGGTGGAGGGCGGGGAGGAGGTGGCGGGTGGCGCTTTCGCTCGAAAGCCAAAAACGAGTACAATGGTGCTGTTACATAAAATGCATCAAAATTGTTGTTTCGAACCATGTAACAGTGTAAACTTCAATCAGCAGTGAAGATGACTGGCCATCTGCCCAAGGCTTCGCTTCTGCTGATAGCATTGAGAGCCGCTACACGCTGTGTAGCAGAAGCAGCTTTCGCTGCTTGGACGCGTGTCGTCTCTGAGCCGATCGCTTGGACAGTACATTGAATCAAATCGTCATATCCAGGAGACAGGAAATAGTCCGAGGAAGGCAGCGCGGCGACAGCAGCAGCCATCCGTGAAGGCAGCATTGTGTTGTGGTTCGACACCACTCCGAGAGGAGAGCCGTCGAAGCTCAATCTGCTGGGAAATTATGGCACGATCCAAGAGCCCTGAGAGCCCCGAGAAATCCGAGCACCCGCAGAGTTCATTGCCGAGCGCCCCAGCTTCTCTGCATCGCGTCGACAGCATGGTTGAACAAAGCAGAGTCGCGTGCTCCAGATTCTCTCGCAACTGGCATTGCCCCTCGCCTTTGTTTCCCTGTTCTGCTTCACAATCGCGAAATCGAGTCCAGGAGGACACCACGGTAGATCTCGCCTCGCTTACATCAAAGCCAACTGCTTCGCGTTCCGTATCCGGAGCTTTTGCTCCTTTGTCCACCGTTCACACACAGGCGAGCGATTGCGTCGAGTTCCCTCCGTCCGATCCAATTCCAATTGTTGTTGAAGTGGGCTTTGTGCTGGTCCGGTATCCTCGACGAGACCATCGCGTCCCCTCTCACGAACACAGTCTCTCTCGAGAATCATCAGCCAAGCTAGCGGTGCTTTAAGGCAGCGCGAGACTTGCTATCATGTCGAGCGAGAGGTGAAGCCGTCGTCTTCACCGAACTGGTGATCGCAAGAGGGGCCATTGTTATCTCGTGAGCAGGGGTACGAGTGAGGATGGACGATTTTCATACCGCCAACACAGCCAACCTTGCCACCACTCGAAATGACCATTGTCTACAGCCTGCAAACTTGCGCTAACCTCCATCTTGAGCCCCTCACTATACAACCGTCAGCCGCTTTGCAGCCCCTGCGCAAGCTTTGATCGCATACGGGCCGGTTGCAGCGAGCGAAGGCTGCTCGACCATGACGAGGATCTCGTTGCATGGAGCCATCTGCGCTTCCGCATGTCGAAATGACTGGATGGCTGCAGAGGAGATGTCGCCTTCGTGCTGGTCGAATAGACCCCCATCCATTCTCACTGTTTACACGGTCCTTGACGCTCTCGCTGCTCGGACAGTTCGCTGTGAACTTCATTTCACAGCACTCGCTGAGTTTGTATCGCTGGACTGGAGTCACTGCACTGCAAAATCCCTGCACTGAGAAACTGGAGTTGAGTTGAGCGTGTTCAACTCACTTTTAGTCGTCAAGGGGATGGACAGGTGTGTGAAAGCACCACCAAGGCCAGCTTGCTCCAATAAAGTTGGCGCTCACATGAAAGCGCCACGACCGCCTTGCCGGGGCAGTTCTGTCGTACAGGCAATCCCCATGCGAAGCTCGAGCTTGATCGCGGTGCCAAGTGCAGGCAGGGGCACACCGGGGGTTTGGTGGATTGCGGTGAAAAGCGGCGCCAAAAACGAGAGGCTGCTCGACCACCACCAGGATCTCTCCCACCCGTTTTGTCAACTTGCTTGCTTGCATGGTCTTGCGCGCGTTCACGATGGTGAAGCGCTTCCGTGAGGGAGATTTGAGAGCTGGTTTCGACCGAGCATTGCTTGTGCTCGCAAGAGAGCAAGAGCGAGCGTGAACATGATGTCCTGGTTGTCGCCTCACGATTTTTTTTCCTAACTAAAATTATGAAAGCACGGGCGTCAGCACGAACGCAATTTCCCAGGATCGCGAGCACATACTTTAGCCAGCATAATTGTATCTGCATACTCTCATGCAGTCATAAAATAGTATCATTTGTCCTGTCGCGTCACTGCGCATCTCGCGCGCTCATTGGTCAACAGAACGTGCGAGTATGTGTCACATTTTTTTCTTGTTCCGACTGGAACTTTGTCGTGGACGGTGTGTGAGTGCGTGCCAATGTGTTTGTTGATGCAAAATACAGCACGCTACAACAGAGTTGCTGGGATTTATCGGAACACCACTGCTGGCATGCCCAACCGTCCTTGGTTGCAGCGCCAACTGCTCCGTTTTCCGCTGCATTTCAGCACACAGATTCATTATTTTGTGGTTGGCGCTGAACGTTCTCGTGTAAGTTTAACTTCAGACAACGTGGGTGAATTAATTCCCAGAAATCCGTCAGTCCCGCAAATCAGTATGGCCAGGACATCAACCTAATCGGCCGCCAACAGTGCGCAACAGACTGGTTTTGGGCGACACGCGACAGTCGTCATATGGGCGGGGCGACATACTCGACCAAGATTCGAAATCCGTTCTGCTGATCCATTCACTCCTTCGATCCTCCCGTTTTGCGCACTTTCGCGACAACACGCATCGGCGCGTCTTCCCTCCTTCGCGTCATGGTCGCGAGCCAAATAAAGAATGCGTGTCCTTTTGTCCGTGCAAGATTGCCTCCACAACATCCAGCAGCCAGCCGATGATGGCCGGAGCGTCCCGGTCTTGCGGCGGCGGCGCACGCGCCTCTCACTTTCGGATTTGCGTCCACCCGCGCGCGCTGCCCCGTTCCCCCACCACCACTCCCCACTAGCGACACAGCACTACAGTAGCAGCAATGAGCAAGGGCGACAAGCAACAGTCGCTCAAGGCCGTGCCCGTGTCGTACGGCGCCGTCCCCTCCTCGATGTCCAAGTCGCCCGCCGCGCCGGTCGTCCCTATGCGCGACTTCGTGCCGTCCCCGCGCAACCGCCGCATCCACGCGTGGTACGTGAACATGGCGGTGATCAACTTTGTCGAGTTCGCGGCCGAGTCCTCGCGCGGCGTCGTGCTCGCGACGCTCTTCCTCTACAACAAGTCGCTCGGCGGCGACCTGGCGTTCATGGGGCTGCTCACGTCCGTCTTCTCGGTCGGGCGGCTCATCTCGTCCACGGTCTTCGGCTGGATGTGCGACCACTACTCGTTCAAGTCGGTCTACGTCGTGTCGTCCGCGATCTGCCTCTTCGGCAACCTCCTGTACCTGCTCGCGGACACGCACGTGACCGACTCTCTCCTGCTGCTAGCGGTCAGCCGCTTCCTCGTGGGCTTTGGCGCGGGCAACCGCAGCGTCTGCCGCGCGAACGTCGCCGCGCTCACGACCGTGAACCAGCGCCTCAAGTATATGACGATCCTCGCCACGGTCGTGTTCCTCGGCTACGCGCTTACGCCGGGGCTCGGCAGCCTCGTCGCCGAGGCGGACGTGTTTGTGCTCGGCGTGCACTTCAACAAGTACACGTCGCCCGGGATGATCCTCGTGGCGCTCAACACGCTCACGATCGTCGCGATGTTCACGGCATTCGACGAGAGCGTAAGCATCCACGACGGCCCGCTCGAGAGCCCGAACGCGCAGGCCGCGGCGAATCCGCTGAACGACCCGACGAGCCTGCCGGACCGCGTCGTGAACATCGGCGCGATCGTGTTCATCTTCCTCAACTTCAACGCGCGTGGCATCCTGTCAGTGTTCGAGACCGTGAACATCCCGCTTTTCCTCGACGTCACGGGACAGGATCCGGAGAGCACGGGCGCCGTGGTCGCGGCCTCGAACTTCCAGTTCTACCTCGGCGTGCTCGGACTCGTGACGTACTTCTCGATCGAGTACTTCCGCCACAGCGTGTCGGACGTCACGTGGGTGCAGGCGGGCTTCGCGACGCTCACGCTCGGGAACCTGCTGCTCGTGATCGCGCCCGCAGAGCTCTCGTTCGCGCGGCTCGGGGTCGCAGAGCTCTTCGTGTGGAGCATCGGCTGCCCGATCACGACCGCCGTCGTGCTCGCTGCGTTCTCCAAGCTGCTGGGCGGGCGACCGCAGGGCACGCTCATGGGGTTGCTCGGCTCGGCCGCGTCCGTGTCGCGCATCGTGCTGCCGCTCGTGCCGGCCGCGATCCCGACACTCACGCCCGTATTCTGGATCAACATCGTGCTCTGCGTCGTGAGCATCGGATGCCTCTGGTGGTTCAGTCGGCTCGTGAACCGCGTGAACGAGCAGCAGGCGAGCGACCTTGAAAGCGCTGGCAAGCCGCTCGAGCTCGCGCCGCCCGTGAGTCCGCGCTCGCCGCTGTACTCGGAGCCGCAGGACTTTGAGGACAGGAAGCACTAGGAAGCAGGCGCCGCGCGAAGAACGGGACGAATGAACTGCCCATGTATCAATGAACAACTTTCTATCTTTTCAACTGCAAAGATGCACTCCTGGGATGGCTACATACCATTAATACCGGTATTAATGCTGCCGCGCTGTCCGGACCTCGCCGAATTCGCGGTGACCGCTGGTGTTAGCGTGCGCCTGCGCCTCTCGCTGGATGCGTTCAAAGTAACAGAGTGACGTCAGGGACACACATATACTCGTGCACTCGCACTCGAGCGCCTCTGGGCGGGACGCACCTGCCCCGTGAAGCCCTGGCGACAGACAAGACACTGGATGCTGAAGCGGTGCAGGTCCGTGTACTCGTGGTTCTGGTGCGCCTCGACCGCCACTTCGCTCGCGCGCTCGACCTTGGAGAAGTCGTTGATCGGGAAGAGTGCCGAATCGCGGCTCTCCGGCGCGTCCTTGGCCGGCGACTCGACCACGAGGTCGTAGTGCACGCCGTCGTAGAGCAGGAACATGCGTTGCGAGAAGCCCTGGTCCTCGCCATAGCAGAGGCGGCTCATGCTCGTGACGTCGAACACGACCATCTCGACGCGGAAGTGCTGCGCGAGGATCGAGAGCTCGATCTCGCCGCCCCAGGACTTGTCGTCCTGGATCCACGCGCAGTACTCGAACACGGGGCGGCCGAGGAACACCTCCGAGTACTGCTCCGGGTGCGCGAGGATCGTGTCCTTGATCAGCAGCCGCATCGCTACCGCGTTCCCGGTCTTGCCCTTCCCGAGCGCATAGCTGCAGAGCATTGAACGCGCAATCAACCAATCGCCCTCCCCTGTCAGCCGATCTTGTTCGCGAAACAAGCTCTCTCACATAGATGGAGACACACACGCACCCGATCGCATTGAAGAGGCAGCTGTTGTCCGCCGGCACCACGCGGCGCAAGAAGACGCTCGAGGGCTTGGACGTCGCAGCGCCGCTTTCGCTACTCAAAAGCGGCTCTTTCACCACGAGCACGGACCCGGAGCGTACGCCGAGCGCGAGCAGCGTGCTCTCCTGCAACCCACCCACCCCAGATCACTCGTCAGCTCATGCACGGAGTACAAGGCAGCGTTCAAACGCACCGCGGAGCCCTCGAGCGGCTTGGGCGGGAACCCAGCGAGCACTGCGCGCACATTTCAGTGCAGGAGAACGCGCCGCAACAAGTCAGTGAGCAAATAGACACATGCGAGCGCGCGAGAAGGAGCGGGGGGCCCCACCGTGTAGATCTTCTGGCGCGATTCCACTGCGCTTCGAGAGCTCGATCCGCAGCGCTTCGAGCGTCGTGTCATCTGCAAGCCCGAGAAGCTTGAGCGACGTGCCGTTGGCAAACGTGACTTTGAAGTTGAGGCCCATGGTGCCTGTGGAGTGCGAAGCTGCGAGGTCGTCCACCTGCGTGGAAGGAGACGATTTTGGTTGTGTGCCGTGTTTGTTTCCAGACCTTTGGGGCAAGAGAAGCATCGAATTTACAGAAATGACCTAGAGATTACGGAATGAAGGTTGATTGGACATTATATCATAGTATTGTATGTTTGTTGACACTGTGCTCTTGTGAAGTTGAACTTCTCGACCTTTGCCTTCAGCTCCAACGACGTACCAGTATTTGCACACAATGTTGGAGTTCCGACAAAGTCCTTCATCGATCAAGGATCTTCGCCAGATCGCGAAGTCTTGCGGTAGAGCATTGTAATCAAGAGTGCGTAGGGCTTCAGACTACATGACAAGAGTGATGGCATGGTTTCCTACATAGGGAAGCCAAGTCATAACATGAACCTCCCCACATGTTCATGTACGAAACACTGACGCCATCACCGTGGCAACGTGCAGTACCCGCAGCCTCGGCAACACACCGGACGCTTGTTCAGATATCAGCGGAAGTGCGGGTTCCTATTTGGCATTGCAAGCTCTTCAAGTACACGCAGATCGCGTACGACGCACTTGTTCCGTCGTCCTCCTGAACTCGCGCTGGGTCCTATGCAAACCTGCGTGCGGGTCTCAAGCAAGGATGCCTCACCTTTCACTTGAAGCTGCTTGAGCGCACGGAATTGGAGTTCTCAAGGAAGGACGGAGCCGACACCAATACCGGCCACACCTAACAACGCCTGATCCTTTGTGTTGCTAAAACTTGATCTTTGTATACTTTCTACGCATTACTGACGTTTTGATAGCGCTAATATCAAGGTATCCTCTCAACGCCATTTGGCTGGTCACAATCGCTTTCGCCCAGCACCAGCAGCGCGAAGCGTCGTGAGCGCTCGAGCACGTCGCGTGTTGCTGCTGCACAATGGCCGCACTCGCCGCCACGTCGCTCAATGGCGTGAAGATCTACAACCTCGCGTCCGGCAAGACGCTGCCGCAGTGGGTCGCTGAGAAAACGCGCAAAGCGCTTTCCAGGGATGAAGGTGCGTACACTTGCGTGCATCAATCATTGACACGGGAGTGTGGGCCAGACAGCAGCCGACTGAGCACTGTGTGTGCGTTCTTATGTGGCAGACTACCGCCGGCGCATCGAGTTGCTGCAGGACTTCCACTTCGCGTCCGGGTCGCAGCGCGTGCGCATGTCCGGGGACGGCAACTTCATCGTGGCCACGGGCATGTACCCGCCGACCGTCAAGGTCTTCGACGTGCGCGACCTGAGCATGAAGTTCGAGCGCCGCCTGGACGCCGAGGTCGTGCAGCTCGAGATCCTGTCGCCGGACTTTGGCAAGCTCTGCTTCCTGCAGACCGACCGCAACCTCACGTTCCACGCGCCGTACGGCACGCACTACAGCGTGCGCATCCCCAAGTTCGGCCGCGACATGTGCTACCACCGCGAGAACTGCGATATGTACGTCGCGGCGTCCGGCGCCGACGTGTACCGCGTGAACCTGGACCAGGGGCGCTTCTTGGCGCCGCTCGAGCTCAGCGCGCCGGCCGCGAACGTCGTGCGGCTCAACCCGGTGCACCAGCTGCTCGGCGTCGGCTGCGAGAACGGCACGGTCGAGTGCTGGGACACGCGCAGCCAGCGCCGCGTGGGGCTGCTCGACGGCATCGCGGACTTCGCCGGCGGCCCGGCGCGCGGCGACGAGGCCCCCGTGCAGGTCACCGCGCTCGAGTTCGACGGCGACGGGCTCACGTTCGGCGTCGGCACGTCGAACGGGCACTGCCTGCTGTACGACCTGCGGTCGGCCAAGCCGGTGCTGCACAAGGCGCACCAGTACGGGCTGCCGATCATCGACCTCAAGTTCCACGACTACGCGCGCAAAGTCGTGTCGGCGGATGCCAAGGTGGTCAAGATCTGGGACAAGCGCGACGGCGCCGTGTTCACGAACGTCGAGACGCCGGCTGAGGTGCGCGACGTGTGCCTCGTCGACGGTGCGCAGGGCAAGTCCGGCGTGCTGCTCGTGGCGGGCGAGCAGGAGCGCGTGATGTCGTACTACATCCCGGAGCTTGGGATCGCGCCCAAGTGGTGCTCGTTCCTCGACTCGCTCACCGAGGAGCTCGAGGAGGAGGCGCAGTCGACCGTGTACGACGACTACAAGTTCGTCTCGCGCAAGGAGCTGCTGGCGTTCGGGCTCGAGCACATGATCGGCACGCCGCTGCTCAAGGCGTACATGCACGGCTTCTTCATGGACGCGCGGCTGCACGCCAAGGTCAAGGCGATCGCCGAGCCGTTCGCGTACGACACGTGGCGCAAGGAGAAGCTGCAGGCCAAGCTCGAAGCTAAGCACGGCAACCGCATCACGATCCAGCGGCGCCTGCCCAAGGTCAACCGCACGGTGGCCGAGCGCCTGCTGCAGTCCAAGGACAAGAAGCGCGCCAAGGGCGACGGCGACGGCGACGACGACAGCGCGCCTACCGACGACGCAGCCGCGGGCGCCGATGCGTTCGCGAACCCGCTGGGCGACGACCGGTTCTCCCGGATGTTCACGTCGACCGACTTTGAGGTGGACGAAGAGAGCGAGGCGTACCGGCTGCTGCACCCGAACGCGGGGGCCGCCGGCCAGAAGGCGCGCGGGAAGAAGGAGGACATGGACAGCGACGCGAACTCGGACGACGACGACGACAACGACAATGAGGATGACACGGTCGGCGGCCGCTTCGACCTGGTGTCGGACGAGGACGAGGACGAGGTCGAGGGCCGCCCAAGCGACGAGTCGTCGTCAGAGGACGACGATGCGCTGGTGCGCTCGCGTCGTGCTGCCGCTTCAAGTCGCCTCAGCACTGGCGCCACCGCCGCGAAGAGCGCGGGGGCGGCGGCGACCCGGAAGCCCAAGTTCTACGAGATCGCCAAGGGCGAGAAGGTGAGCGACCTCCTGGCGTTCGGCTCGTCGACCGATCGAATGGCGCAGAAGGAGCGAAAGAAGCTGTCGAAGCTGCCGCTCGCGGAGCGCGTGCAGCTCGAGCGCGTGAAGGAGAAGGAGCGCAGCGCGTTCAAGAAGGCGGACACCGCGGGCGGCGGCTACATGCGCGAGATGTCGTTCATCCCGCAGAGCGACGTGCGCAGGAAGCAGCGCGAGGCCGAGCGCGCAGGCGGCGGCGGCGACGGCGCCGACCGGAGGAAGAAGCGCGGCGTCGGTGACCTCAAGCTCGCGGCGCCCGGTCGGAACCCGCGCTTCAGACGATAGAGTGCATGCATGAACATTGGTTACGACTTGCTGGTCTCGCTGCCTTGCACTCCCTCCTCCGTCCCACCTCCGATACGGATTGCAGGCGTCTTGGTCAAGGAACGGTGGTGACGTCACCTCACTACACGACCGCTCTGGTCGCGGGATCGGTTGGCTCGCTCGCTCGCTGGATGGCGGGAGCTGGTCGCTTGGTGCTACCGAGTTGGGAGCTCGCTATTGCGCGTCCCCGTGTCTCTACTGAGCTCTTCTTGTCGACCGTCGCCCTCGTCGTCGTCGCTGTCGTCGGGTTTGCCGCTTCTGCCGCGGACCGAGTTCAGCAGCGGCTGCACCTTGCTGCCACCACGACACAGCACCGGCGGCAGCGCCGCTTGCACCGACGACACCACCGAAGCCACAGGCAAGCGCGACGCTGCATCTGTTGGCGGCCCGAATGCGTTGCTGTCGTTGTCTTTGTCGCTCATGAGCTTGAGCTGCCGCGGGAGCAGGTCCGGAGACCACTCGCTGCCGCGGCGCGGGTAAAGCTTCGCGAGCGCGACCTTGCCGAGTGTGTTGAGCTGCGTGCGCTGGTGGTGCTCCGCCACGGAGCGGAACACGCGGCCGCCGCGCAGCGCGCGCTTGACGTTCGCAGTCTGCACGGGCGAGAGCGCGAAGAGGTCGTCCTCGATCAGGACGGCCGCGAGCTGGCTCAGGAAGTACGTGCTGACCGCGGGCGAGACGGCCTCGAGGTCGCGGAAGTCCTGGATCGCGAACGAGTACAGGACGCACTTGGTCGTGAGTGCCGTGACGGTCGAGACCGTGCGGTAGACCTCCTCGGGCCGGGCCATGAGCGCGTACTGCTCGAAGACCGAGTTCTCGCCAATGACGCGGCCGACGTTCGTGTGCGAGTTGAGGAGGTCGCACTCGCCCTCGACGAGGAAGAACATCTCGGTGCCGGGGCCACCGCAGCGACACACTTTCTCCGACCGCACGATGCACATGGGCTTGAACTGGAAGAGCGCGTACGACACGAAGCCCTTGAACGCGTCCTCCATGACCGTGATCAGCGGGATCGCGAAGAGCGTCTCGCCCGCCACGAGCCGCGCGATGTCGAAGCGCAGACTCGGCGACAGCTTGTCGAAGATCTGGCGGGCAGGTAGTGGTGGTGCCACGACACACAGTCAGCGTAAGTACGTGTTACAGGAGCAAGCTTCAGTATCATCAGTGCTGCGTAGCTGCGACCTTCTTCTCCGGAAACAGGCTCGTGCACGTGACGTTGTGCTTGTAGTGCTATCCATACACACACAGTGCAGAGTCTCGTCAGACGCCCAGGCACTTGTCAGCTGGCTGTCGTTTGCTCTCCCTCGTGGTGCGCACCACTTTGACTATCGAGCTCAGGCGCGCGCTCGCCGACGACTCGCGCATGTAGTCCTTCATCTCGGTCATCAGGAGCTTGTACTCGCGGTCGCTCGGGTCGAAGTTCTGGATCAGGTCCATCACGGACGACACGATGAAGCCGAAGAACGTCGCGTTCACGACGATGAGCGCGACCACGAGCGCGAGCTCGTAGACCGAGTACACGCTCGGGCGGATGTCGCCGTACCCGACCGTCGTGAGCGTCGTGAACGCCCAGTACATCGCCGCGACATAGCGATCGAAGAGGGGGACGGTCTCCGAGCAGCTCGCGCTGCCGGGGCGGACGTCCGGGAACGCGATGTCGCACCACGTGAGCAGCTTCTCGCCCTCGCCCATAAGCATCGCAGCGTGGAACAGACACGCGTTCCAGTGGCAGAAGAGCGACATCATGAACATCAGTCGCCAGAGCCGCTCTGCCCACGGGCTGATCTATCGAGGGAGGAAAGGAGCAGTAGGCAGCACACGACCGAGACGAGCAGAATCAGTCTCAGTGATAAGCTCCGATTCGTTGCCACCAACACCCACACCTGTCGAAGAGCGGACAGACCTGGATGATGTCTCGGATCTTGCCGAAGACGCGACTGAGCTTGACGAACCGCGTGAGCTTCAGCAGCCGCGCGACACGCGTCAAGCGCAGAAGTTTCGTCGGGAACAAGTGCACTTCGTCGTCGGAGGCTCCCATGAGCAGGCTGTCGACAACGCCAAGAGAAACACAGCGCTTACGTTAGCCCATACTTGGTGTCGCTACGAAGCCACTGGCCATGCAGGAGACAACACCAGGGGTGTCGAAGTCGAGCGCACCTGACGATGTCGTCGAACGGGATCGTGGAGATCAGGTCGGGCACGAACCACCCGCGCACGTACTTGCGCCGGATCGCGCGGGCGTTGTAGACGAGGACCTTCTCGTCGTTCACGAACGCGGTGCGGAAGCTGAGGAAGATGTCGACGAAGAAGAAGCCGTCGATGACCAACTCGAGCACGAACCAGCCGCCGACCGCGTCGTAGCTGAACCCGAGCCGGAGCGGGACGACCACGATCGAGTACAGGATCGCGACGCCGATGACGAACTGCCACGAGACGATGAACGGCTGCTGTGGGTGGAAGAGGTACGTCCCCTTGAGCAGCAGGAGCTCCGCGATGATGTTCTGCTGCGCCATCGGCGTCGAAGTCGTGCTGCGAAACTTCTCGACCATCGACTGGAGGTCGCGCCGCACGGTCCCAGACGTCGACAGGACGCTGTACTGGTTCGGCTTCTGCACACCGGCTGCTGCCGGCGACTGGGTCGAGTTCCGGCGCTGCGGCGCCTCCACAGCAGCCTCACTCTCTTGCTCGATGTGTTCGCTCTTCGCCTTGACACTGCGGCGCGTTTCGTTTCCACACGCGGCGTCATCTTGGCTCCGGTTGTCGTCATGCCCCTCGCTGTCGTTGTCGCTCTTCCGGAGAACCGAGTCGGTGCGGAGGTCGGCGAACGGAATCGTTGGCTGGCGCAGGAACAGCGGCTGCTTCTTGAGCGTCGGAGTGATCACCATCGGCAAGCTGTCGACTCGTGAAGCAGCACCAGGGGCGACCTGCGCAAGATGAGGGTCGACAGACACAGAGAGGCGAGCGTAGTCTTCTAGTCGCGTCGTCGTGCCCGTCAGCGGTATTGAAGGCGCGTCTTCGGCCGCCGCCGCTTCCTCAGCAGCGTCCTCTTCGTACTGAGCAAGAGGGAGCTCGTGACGCGACGACCGAGCGGATCGCGCGGTGATGAAGTGCTGGTGCACCTCGGATCCTGCCGTGGGCGACTCGTGGGTGGCGTCGTCGCTCACGAACGGCGAGATGCGGGTGGACGCCCGTTGCAGCGGGACAACGTACGCGTTCTTCTTGACGAGCATCGAGGCCCGGACCATCGCGGTCGCGGTCTCGTGCTCGCGGAAGAGCGAGTACACGTCACCTTCGGCCGACGAGGCGCCAGCGCAGCGCTGCAGCCGGTTCGAGCACTCGCGAGCCGAGTCGCGAAAGTGCTCGAGCACTTCCGGCCA
>SMMQ01002755.1:6255-23759 GCA_008271595.1 [Pythium] brassicae (nom. inval.) | reverse complement strand
CTTTGTTCGTTCGTGTTCGTACCAGTCGTTCTTTCTTGTGATCATTGTGAACTGAAGTGACTGCAACAGCTTCGTGACGCACATGGTTGGTACTTCCAGTGAGTTCTCGTCCTCGTCTCCCACTTTGACCAAGACTTTCAGTCTTGGCACATCAATCATTTCCTGAGGGTAAATCGTGGTTGACTCGCACATACAAAATCACTGATGAGGCGCACGAGATGGGTTCATTTTCAATTTGACTCCCCATTTTTTTCTCGCTCATTTTTATTCCGTTTTTCGCCTCACACACACACACAATACTTCCAAGCGCTGGTCAAAATGGCCGCCCCCACGATAGCGACGACAGCGGCGGCGGATGAGCTCCGCCTGCCGCTCGAGGCGCTCGGCCGCGTGTTCGCATTCGCGTGGACTCTCCCGGACGCCATGGAGCGCGACTTGGACGACGTCGCGCGCGTGCTTGTGCGCTCGAAGGAGGCGACGCCACGCACCGACCTCATGGACGCGGCCGCCAAGCGCGGCAAGCTGGCGTTCGTGCGCGCGCTGCACGTGCTCGGGGCGTCATGCAGCAAGAAAGCGATGGACGATGCGTCCGCCGAGGGCAACCTCGCGGTCGTGCGCTTCCTGCACATCCACCGCCGCGAGGGCTGCACGCGCGAAGCCATGGCGGCGGCGCTCAAGAACCAGCACACGGACGTCGTGCGGTTCCTGGCCAAGCACCGGCGCGAGAAGTGGGGCGACGAGCCGATCAAGTACGCGACAGAGAACGGGGACCTGGCGCTGCTCGGCGACCTGCTGCGCAATGACCCGAGCGCGCCGACCGCGGACGCCAAGGTGATCGCGTACAAGGCGCGCAACACGGCGGTGCTGCACTTTTTGTACGAGCAGAGCCAGGACCGGCGCCCAACGTTCAACCTCGTGAACGCGTGCGAGAGCGGGGACCTCGAGATGGTCGAGTACCTGTGCGGCCGCGAGGGCTTCGTCAAGGTCGCGATGGTCGAGGCCGTCACGCGCGGCTCGCTCGCGATCGTCAAGCACCTGCATGAGCACGCGGGGATCGTTCACACAGCGGCGAGCCGCTACGTGCCGATGAACGAGGCGGCCGCGAGCGGGCAGCTCGAGGTGCTGCAGTATCTGCACGAACACGCGCCGGAGCTTGCGTGCACAGTGAAGGCCATGGACGTCGCGGCGCGGCGCGGCCACCTCGCTGTCGTCAAGTTCCTAAACGAGAACCGCTCGGAAGGCTGCCTTGAGCGCGCGCTGGACGACGCGGCCATGAACGGGCACCTCGAGGTCGTGCGGTACCTGCACGAGCACTCGGACGGCGGGTGCACGACCAAGGCGATGGACTACGCGGCCGCGCGCAACCACTTTGAGGTGCTCGAGTTCCTGCACGCGCACCGCGCCGAGGGCTGCACGGAGAAGGCGTTTAACGACGCGGCACTGCTCGGCCACGCGCGCATCGTGGCGTTCCTGCTCGCGAACCGCCCGGAGGTGTGCGACGCGGCGAAAGGCATCGCACTCGCGAAGCAGCGCAACTTTGTGGACGTGATCGCGCTGCTGGAGGCGCACTTGAAGGCGGCGGCAGGGGAGGCGGCGCCGTGAGTGGGGGAGAGGTGGCTTCTTCCCTTGGCAGCAGGTCACTCGGCGCAGCGCTGAGCGAATCCGACGTCGTTTTTTTCTTCTCCCTCGCAACTGTTTGAGGCTGTTGCCACACGCACCCGACCAGATGGACATCAGATGGCCGCACGTTCGGGTGTGGGAGGCATGGGAGGCACGAGAAGTGCAACCTGCAAGCATGAAAGGCTCCAGGCTCGAATGGGAGCACAATCCGAAAATCCATCGGGATTGCTTTGTTTGAGGCGTGTCATACGCGATTGGAAAATCATGTGAATCATGCACCCATTTCAATTGACTTTTTAGCCTGCGTAACATCACGTTCATTGGTGTACCATGGTTTATGCATTGACAGAGGTTAATTCAACATGTAATAAGTATATTGCAAACCGAAACAGACAGGGTATAAATATATAAAACTTCTACCTTGGACAAACGAATCATTCCAACTGTTCACTTCACGTTCCTTTTCATAAGAACACTCGTCACACTCGTGGATTTGCATCCAAGCACTCAGGTCCCCTCTCCACCTCCTCTTGCACCAACAGCACCCTCAGAGCTCGCGATGCACTACTCGCAGGACGAGGAGCGCAGCCCGCGGCAGCCGCAGCAGACGGCGGGCGTGAGTGCAAGCGGCGGCTACGACTCGGGCGACGGGCTGCTGCAGCCCCAGCGCGAGTGCAACGACGTGTTCTTCCTCGCGCTCTTCCTCGGCGTCGTGGTCCTCACGGTGTTCTTCGCCGGCAGCTACGGCAGCGAGTTCATCGACGCCACCAAGGTGCAGGACCTCGGCAGCAACTCGGGCGTGCAGGTGCTGCTCAAGTACGTGCTCGTGAGCGGCTTCGCGGCCATGGGGCTCTCGCTCGTCTGGCTCGCGGTCATGATCGCCGCGGCGCAGGTGCTCATCTGGCTCGCGCTCGGGCTCATCATCGTGCTCAACATCGCGGCCGCGTACGTGTTCACCAAGATGGCGTACGACGCCGGCTCGCAGTTCTACTACTGGCCGGCGGTCGTCTTCGGGCTCTGCGCGCTCCTGCTCATCCTCTACACGTGCTGCGTGCGCAAGCGCATCAAGTTCGCGGCCGCGCACCTGCGGGTCGCCGGCTCGGCGATCTTCCGGCTCCCGATGACGCTCGGCGTGGCCGCGGTCATGGTCGTCGTGCAGGTCGGCTGGGCCTTCACGTGGGTGCTCGGCACGCTCGGCGTGATGTTCCACCAGGACTACATCGCGCTCGCCGGCGGCGGCGGCAAGGACGGCGCGTGCACGTTGCAGCGCTGCGACGTGACGTTCTCGACCGGTGCGGTGCTCGGCGTGCTCTGCGGCATGCTGCTCATCTACTTTTGGGGCACGTTCGTGCTCAAGAACGTGATCGCGGTCACGGTCGCGGGCACGGTCGCGGCCTGGAAGAGCGCGTCGACGTCGCCGTTCATCACGCTCGGTGCCTGGCTGCGCGCTGTGACGCTCAACCTCGGCAGCATCTGCTTCGGCTCGCTCGTCGTCGCGGTGCTCGAGACCGTGCGGCAGATGCTGCAGCTGCTCGCGTCGCTCGCGGGCCACAGCGGCAACTGCGCCGTCGCGTGCCTGCTCTCGTGCGTCGCGTGCCTTGTCGGGTGCCTCGAGAGCTGGATCGAGTTCTTCAACCGCTTTGCGTACACGTACGTGGGCTGCTACGGCTATTCGTTCGTGACCGCGAGTAAACACGTGTTCAAGCTCTTCAAGACCAAGGGCTGGAGCGCGATCGTCAACGACGACCTCACGGGCAACGTCTTCTTTATGGGCAACGTTGTCATCGGCGCTGTCAGCGCCTACATCGCCGTGCAGATGGTGCACGACACGGACAAGCAACGGCTCGCGATGTTCCGGCACCCGGACGTGCTCGTCGCGCTCTTCGCGTTCCTCATCGGCTACGGCGTCAACAGCCTCTTCATGCACGTCGTCGCGAGCGCTGTCACGACGATCTTTGTGCTCTGGGCGGAGGACCCGCACGGCTGGCAGGTGACGCGTCCGGAGCACTACGAGCGCCTCCATGAGGCGTGGCTCAAGATCTACCCGGACGAGTACAACAATGGCCACGGCAAGCAGGTCGACGACGCCCACCACGCCTAGAATGTTATACTGGTAGAGTTACTCACACGTTTCGTAAGCACGATGACTCACTTGCGCGAGACTCTCATGCTGGAGGCGGTCGCCGATGGTGAAGAACCGTCGCCGCGCGCTTCCGCAGGCGCCGGGACTCGCGCAGGCACCGCTCCGTCGCCTCCACGGTGCGCTCCAAGCCCGGCGCGCGCGTCTTCCAGCAGCTGAAGACCGGGGCGGCGTCTGTCGCAGAGGACGCGCGACTGCCTCCTGCGACCACCAGTCTCTGCGCCGCCACAAAGTGCTCTACGAGCGCGAGCGTGTGGATGCTCATCTGGTGCGCCGCCTGTGGGTCGCTAGTGCATTGGCGAGCCCACTCGCGGTCGAAGCGGGCAGTCGCCAGCTTGCCTTCGAGGCCCGCGCGCTTCGCTGCGCAGAACGTGCGGAGCTGGCCATCAGTTCGCGCTGGGACCACGAATGTCGACTCGAGCGGGACCATGCGATCGAACGAGGTGTGTAGCAGCCGCATCGTGGTCGCTCGCGCCAGCATTGTGCGCATGAACTCTCGCGGCAGCGTAGGCGGCGCAGGAGCCGAGCTGCTCAACCTCCCCTCTCTTCGACTACTCGACGGGCAAGGAGTCATGTCGAGGTGCTGCTTCTCACTGTTGCGCTGCAGTTGTGTAACAAGCGCCTCGACAACGCCGCTCGGCAGGAACCGCTCCGTAGCCTCCGGCAGCGATGGAGTGGTAGGAGCAGTTCCCCGCGCAGCCAGTACCTCGATCTTGTCAGAGCACCATGCGCCGACAAGACGATCTGCAGAGACGGCTGGCGGACACCAGGTCTCTTGTTCCTGCTCGACTGGATCCGGAGTCTGCGGTACGAGCAATTCATGCGCTGCCTCCGTTGTGGTATCGCTCGGATCGGGTGGAGGCCCAGCGTCGGTGCTCTCAGTCTCGAAACAGTCGTCGTCATACGACGATGCACGCGCTGCCCGCTGGTCCGATCCGCTGGCACTCGCATCCTCAAACCCGTCGGCGCTGTAGCTGCTCCCGGCCTTCCACAGAGTCGCTGGTGTGAGGTGCATGTGGTCGCCATCCTCGTCTTCGAATGCGTCGTCCTCATACTCGCGGCTGCCGTCCGCATCGCAGCTTCCAGTGTCGCCACTGCTCGCCTGCAGAGCTTTGCTGCGATCGCCTGCAGCCTCTCGCGCGACTGTCGGGTCCCCCAGCGCTGCATTCCGCGACGGCGACGGAACGCCAGAGCTGACGCTCTCAGCTTCGAACCCTTCGTCGTCATACAACGCAGTCGACGACGCTGCTTCCGCGTGCGTGCTGACGCCGCGACCAGCGTCGCTACTGACAGAACTCGCGAGGCTGCGGCTTCCAGACGCCATTGCTCGCTCGCGTGACGCGGCTCTCGCGACGAGTCGGATGCCGTTTCTCCTATGGATCTGTGTCGCTTGATATACGCGTTCTGTTGCAACACTCGATAGGCAATGACTGTGAGCGCCTTCACTGTCATTGCGGTGCACGTCGCTGTGCCCACGACGCGCTCCTCACCGTGGACTCTTTGCGGTGTCGTCTGTCGGCATCCCTGCTTGTGTGCCCAGGTTGCAGCGTCGAGTTCGTCGGCTTCCAAGCAGCCGCAGCCGCCACTGCACTCGCGCCAACGGGGCGCTGGGGCAGGCGGCGACAAGCGCTTCACCGTCCGCGACGGTTTCCATCTAAAGACTCGGAACGACGAGAAGCGGCGCGCGATCGACCAGCAGCTGCTGCCACAGAGCGCAGCTCCTGACGTCTCTGAGTCACAGGTTGCTGAAGGCGATAGTACCCGAGACTCTAGCGGACCGAGTGCGCTCGCGATCCCACTGGCGGTTTGCTGGAAGCTGGACCCGACACAGGAGCCAGGCGCGCCGCGACTGCGGGACCGAAGCAATAACAATGCGACGGACGACTCGGAGCTCGAGAGCGGTGGCACTACGGTGTCGCTGTCGCAGACAAGGAAAGCAAGCAGCGGTGGGCTGGCTACGTCGACAGCACCGCACGCCCCGCTCTCGCTCCCGTCCTCATGCACAGCAGCGGAGGCGAAGGCGATCGCAGCACGCCTCGAGCCGTCGTCAGACTGGCTAATCTACCGCCCGCGAGCGAACCTCACGCCGAGGAGACGCGAACAGCGCGTCGAGGAAATGGTTCAGCGGGTGCTTCAGACCACGGCGCCGCCAGCGAATGCCACAGACGCGTCGCCGGCCGATGCTGCTCGAGCGCCTCTTGTCGCCGTCCTGGCGTCGACGGTGAAGGAGAGCGCGTCGATGCAGCCAAGTCGACCTCGTCAGCCATCCCTCTCCCACTCGACGTATCACCAGCGCGTCCTTGCGGCGCGACAGCAAGCAGCAAAGAGCCCGATCTCCTCGCCCCGGTCACTGTATCCGCTCGGAGAACTCGCGCCAGCCACAGCGGCCGAGCGCTCGCTGATGACCGCGCGCGAACTGACGAATCGGGACGTCGACAGGCTGCTCGTGACGCTCTTCCCGCAGCAGCCGCCGCCGCCGCTCACAGCGCTCGGAGGTGGACCTGGCGCTGCCGCCGGTGCCAAGCCCTTGGAGCTCCGACTCGCGCAGCCGGGCGCTCTCAAGTTCCCGACGCGCCGCAGCGTGCTGCGCGAGCAAACTGCCGCGGCGCTCAAGAGCCGCAACTTGGTCTCGCGCATGGACGAGCTGCGCTCGCTGCCGCAAGTGCTCGAGCAGATGGTGCAGCGGCAGCGCGAGAAGCGGCAGCAGCTCGTCGAGCGCCACGGCCAGGACCTCGTGCTCAAGAACAAGCAGCAGTCGCGCCTGAACCTGCTCCAGCGGCCGCCGCTCACGCCCGTGTTCCCGTCGTCTGTCGAGCAGAAGCAGCAGCAGGCGACGCGGCGCAAGCAGGCCGTCGACGCGAAAGAGGACGCCGCGGTGCGCGGCGCCGCGAACCGGTGGCAGCAGCGCCGGCAGCGCCGCCAGGACGAAGCGCGCCGCACGTACCACCAGTGCCAGTGGCTGCTGCTCACGACGCTCGCGCTGTCGTCCGCGAGCTGGCTCGGCAGGTTCCAGGAGTGGAAGCTCCGGCGCGACGCGCTGCGGCGAGTGACCATGGCGCGACGCATCCAAGCGTTCTGGCGCGGCCGTGTGGAGACGCAGCACGGGCGCTCCCGGGCAGGGTACCGCGGTGGTGCACGCACGTCGTCGTCCTTGTACTCCCGCATGCCGCTGGTGATGCACGCGGTGTCGCTGCTGCAGCGCGCGATGCGCCGCTGGCTCCGGCGCAAGCAGGACGCGGCGAGCGTCGCGGCGGTCGAGGTCATCGTGACGTCGTGGCTCGAGTTCCAGGACGTCAAGTTCCGGCGCCTCATCCTGCGCTTCCGCAAGCGCGTGCGCGACTTCCAGGTCATGTGGCGCGCGTGGCGCGCGATCACGGACGCGCGCATCAAGCTGCTGCTGCTCGTGTGGGCGAAGCTCGAGAAGCGGAGCAAGCGCCGCAACGGCGTCCACGTCCGGCCGCTCGGGGTGCCCGAGAGCAGCGGCGGCGGCGGCGGCGGCGGCGGCGGCGGCGGCGGCGGCGGCTTGGCGCTCGTGCACGCGCTGCAGGCCGCGCCGCAGATGTCGCCCGAGATGCGCCAGAAGCACCTTGAGGGCCTGCACCGGCACCTCAAGAACGGCGGCACGATCCACGCGCCAGTGGCACTCGCTGCAGCCGCAGGCGCCGCGGGAGGCGGGGGCGCGCAGCTCGGGTCGGGCTCCGCGGCCCAGCGCAGCAAGCCGCCGTCGATCGCGACGATCGCTCGCGCGCTCTCGCCCGGGTTCTCCGTGTCGCTGCGGACGCACACGATGAGCGGCCGCGTGAAGCAGAACCTCGAGGTCCAGCACCAGATCGGCGAGGACTTCCAGACCGCGATGCAGGACTTCTTCGCGGCGACGGCGACGACCAGTGACGCGCATGCTGCTCCGGCGTCGCACCCGCAGTCGCCGTCCCGGTTCGCTGAGCGCGGCGGGCGAGCGAAAGACCGGGTGCCGTCGCCTTTGGCACCACCGCCCGTGTCGTGGAAGGCGCTCGCGGACGCTGTCGGGACGCCGACGCGAGCCGAGAAGGTCCCGCTGCAGCTCAAGGTGGCACTGCTGCGGCAGCTCCTGTCCGAGAAGCGCAAGGCGTTCCAGGTCGCGAAAGACAAGAAGCGGTGCGTTGGCTCTCGGATCTGACTGTCGAACGACAGGCCCCCGTGTTGCTCATACCGGTCACGCTGCGTGCTGCGACACGTGCACAGCATGGAGTGGAAGGCGCGGCGCCAGCAGATGCGCCGCACCGAGTTCCGCTACAACGTGCTCGACGAAATGGTCGCGTACCAGCGCTTCGAGGCCGAGCACGCGGTCTTCCTCGTGCTGCACCACGTGTCCGAGGCGGAGATGCTGCACGCCATGCACCGCGCGCAGCAGCTCGCAAACGCGGCCGCGGCGGTCGCGCCAGCAAGGCGGCCGACGAGCTCCGGGATCGTCGCTCCTGACCGGATCCCAGAGCACTCACCCTTGAGCACGACGCCAGATCTCCCGCTGGGCGACTCGGAGTCCGCGGTGCAGTCCCCAGAGCCGTCGATCGGGATCCAGTCGAACAACCGTCGCTCTCTTCCCACCTCTAGAGCACCCGCAAGCACGCTGGTAGTGAAACTCCTAGACGACGACGACGAGGGTGAGTAGCACACGCAGAGAGAGAGATGCAAGCGACCAGTAGAAGGAGGCGGTTGCTCTTTGCAGAGAACGCTTAGCGTCGGCTCGCGTTCGCTGATGATGGCGGCGGTGCTGCGGACGCGCCACCTCCTCCTTTTGGCTGCGAGGCGCTGAACGGCGACGGCGCAGGCTTCCCCTGCTGGAAGATTGAGAAGACACGTGGCGTGTCGGCTCCCTGACGCTTCTCCGCCAAGTACGCTCGCACGCTCTGCACCGTGCTTTGCCTCGTGCTGTCGGCTCGGGACCGCGACGGCGGCGGCTTGGGCGTCGCCTTGTGCGCTGTCGCGTCGCTGCCACTGCTCTCGTACGTGAGCCGCATGGGCGCCGCCGGCGCCGGCGTGAGCGCGACGGCGCTGACACCCGTGCCGAGCTCCTGCTCGTTGCGCTTGAAGAAGCCCGCAAAGTGCGGGAGCAAGAACTCGGACTGCTCGACCTCCTGCAGGAACGGCCGCATCCACTTGGATAGCGACCGCGTGTGCGCGTTGCCCCGGTGCCGCGAGTCGAGCAGCAGGATCGCGCCGTAGTCTGCGCGGTGCCGGATGCAGCGCCCGAGCGCCTGATTGAGCGCGCGGAAGGCCTGGAGCTGGTACCACGTGTGCCCGTTCACGAGCGACTTGTCCACGCGGCTCTTCTCGTCCTGGTACTCGCGCTTGAGCGCGACCTGGAGCTCCTTGACGCTCGGGAACGGGATCCCGACAGCCAGCACGGCGCGCGCGTTGTCGTTCGAAAAGTCGATGCCCTCGCTCACTTTGCCGCGGTACACGGCGAGGAAGACGGCGCCGGTCTTGTCGCTGCCGCGGGTCCCCGCCCGCCCCACCGCGACTGAGTGCTTGTAGTCGTCCAGGAGCGCGTCAAAGTCCTTCCCGGCCTTGCGCGGCTCGCTGTACAGCGTCTTGACCGCGTCGACCTGGCCCCAGAGCCCTGTCTGGCGCCAGCGCGTCGCGAGCTTGTCGAGCAGCGAGTAGGACGGGAAGAACATGAGGATGCCGCCGGGTACGATCTGCGCGTACTGGAGCAGCAGCTGCCCCATCGAGTCCTGGTACCGGAACTCCTGCTGGTTCGCGTACGTGGACGAGAGGTCGACGCCGCCGGGGCCGCGCATGATCGCGCCGGCGAACACCTGCTTGCGCATGTCCACGACGTGGTTCGCCTCCAAGCGGATCGGAAAGTCCGCGCCGAGCTCGCCCGCGAAAGAGTCCATTGGACTCAGCGTCCCGGACGTCAGGATGACGCTGCGCGCGGCCTTGACCACGTCCGCGAACGCCACCGCGGCGTTCAGGCACCAGATGCACATCTTGAACTCCCAGCCGCCGTTCGTGTTGGTGGTGGTCTTCACGTCGGCCGCGTACGAGCCGCGAAAGCGGCCGCCGCCGCCGCCGCCGCCCCGCGCAGTGCGCGTCTTGCGCACGATCAGCTTGAAGTCGTCCAGGTACTTGAGGTCGTCGCGGAACATGTAGTCCGCAACGTTGACCACCATCCGCACGGTGCTGAGCGGCATGGTGCCGAGCAGCATCGACGGGTTCGCGCCGCCCTGCTCGGCGCTGCTCGGCGGCTGGGACTGGTCGCTGCTGGTCGTCGTTGAGAGCTCTTTCTCGTGCTCTGCGACCGCCGCGAGGTCGGCTTTGACCGCGGCGAGCGACGCCGGCGTCAGGCCCGTGTATTCGGTGAACATTGCGAGCGCGTCGACGCCGTTCCAGACCTTGCTCTCCTCCTCAAAGCCCGTGGGCCGCAGCACGGTGCCCGCGTTCGCGCTGATGCCTTGCAGCCACCGGCCGAGCCCGTTGAGGACCTTGAGCAGGCTGTGGTACGTCGCGGGGCGCGCGCCGTGCTTGATCACGTTCGTGAATGCCTTGCTCGCGGCCCCGAGGAGCTCGGCCGTGAGCTCGAGGCTCGCGCTCGAGCGGCACGTGTCCTCGACGTTGTGCGCCTCGTCAAAGATCACGATCGCGTTGCGCAGCGAGATGTTGACCGCGGCGCGGATGCCCGGGTCGAGGATGTAGTTGTACGGGCAGAAGACGATGTTGGCGTCCTGGAGCGCGTCGCGCGCGTGGAAGAAGCCGCACTCGCGGTGCCGCTTGGCGAGCGCGACAATGTCCTCAATGTCCCACACGGGCGGCGCCACGCGCTTGAGGTCGTTCGTCTTGCGGCGCTTGTTTGCGAACGTGCAGCCGCCGGCGTCCATGAGGCTGCGGCACTTGTCGTCCACCTGACTCGGGTCGCGGTTCACCTTGGAGTTGACGCAGAACTGCGGCTTGGAGCCCAGCACGCACATGCGCAGCTCCCTCGCGAGCGGGTTCGTCGCGTCCGGGCCCGCGAGGTACGACACCGGGCAGTTCTTGAGCTCGTCTACGACCTGCGACAGCTGCGAGTGCGTCCGCGAACAGAAGAAGATCGTCGGCGGCGCCACGCGCGCGCTCTTGAGCTTCCCGTCCTCGCTCGGCTCTGCCGCGTGGAACTGCGCGTGGCTCGGCGACGCCGCCGCGGCGCCGAACGACGCCGGCAGCGAGCGCTTCGTTGGCTCCCGCAACCCAGCAGCAGGCGGGTTGCTCCCGTCGGCCGCGCGCAGCTGCGTGCCCGCGAACGACGACGGCAGCACGCGCTGCTTCTTGCTCGCCGGCTGCGTTTCCGGCGTCTCAAAGTCGTCGTCGTCGTCGTCGTCGCCTGCGTCGCCTGTGCCTGCGCTGCTCGCGCGCTTCGCTGCGTGGCTCTTCTTGCTGTCCATGGAGACCCAGCCGTCGTCCACGAGCCGCGACTTGGCAGCAGCAGCAGCGAAGCGGAAGCGCTCGAACGACGGCTGCGAGGCCGCAAAGTCGTCGTCGTCGTCAGCGTCGTTGGCGGCGCTCCCCGGCCCCGCGGCTCGGCTACTCGCCACGCTGCCAGCGCCCATGGCCGCCTCGCTCGCGCGGACGTACGCGTCCGCTGCGCGCTGCAGGTTGAGCTGCTCGATGTGCTTCCGCTTGGCCGCGTGCGCTGCAAGCGCGAGGCGGCGCTGCTCCTCGGCCGCCTGCAGGAGCTCGGCCGCGTGGCGGCGCTGGAACGTGAGCGCGGAGCAGAGCAGCGCGAGCGTCTTGCCAGAGCCCGTGGGCGACTCGAGCAGCGCGTGCTGTCCCGTCTTGAGCGCCAGCAGCACCTTGTTCATGACCGCGAGCTGCGCCGGGAACGGCCGCTTGCCCTCGGGGAAGTCCACGCTGTAGCCCATGATCATCACGGCATTCGGTGGCGGCGCGGGCTCTGGATCGGCCGCTGCCGGCGCCGTTGGCACAATCGCAGAGGCGGAAGACGCGTGAGGCGTCGGATGGCCGGAGTTTAGCGGCGTGGGCATTGAAAGGCTGGCGGGAGGTGGCGCAGAGTCCAATAGGTCGACTGGAGCACGCACGTCGGCAAGAGCGACCCGAGTGCTGCTCTTCAAGGCGGCGCCGGTGGCAGCGCCGCCGTCATCCGACTCGGAGGAGATGTCGATGACGTCCGCACTTGGAGCGCGCCTCTGCTCCTCCTCCATCACCAATGGCACCTTTTTGCCGGTTCAATTTTGACTGTTTCTGGTTCAAAATCGACTGTCGCTCGCTATTTTTGACAGTCCCATGGACAATACAAACAACAAGTTAGAATCTGCTCTGCATTTTACATAAACGATGCATTTCCATTTCAATCCCAGAAACCCCAGAAAGGTTTGAGGATAATTTTGTTTTATCTCCTAACGCGACGCAATCGTGAATGTGTCGAGGAACACAAGTCTTGAAAGCGACCTCTTTCCATGCGTCGAGATTGGCGACGAGCGCTGCCGCCGACCACACGCCAGCCAAATATCGAGTTCCATTCCCATACCAATGAGGTGTGCTTGTGCTCTCGATAATGAAGAGCAGGCATCTTTCACGCGGCTTCAACCGTGTGTTTTCATCGTTTCGGCAAGGGATTGTGACAGTATCTGGTTGTCCAAAAACACTTATTTTGTTCATAAACGATTCAAAAGCATAAAAAACGCACTGACCCCCAAACAGCGTTGCAGGCTCCGCCTTCACAGCAGCTTGTTCGCCCTGCCCAGGTCGCTGTTCCTCACTACGCTCGATGGCGAGGTGCTATTGAGCCCCCACGCAGGTTGGACACTCTTTGTGCTTTCGTTTTGCTTTGACCTCAGTCGCGGTTGTTTCGCCTCAAATTGTGAAGAGGTATTCTGCACACTGTCTCGAATTCCGGAGTCCGGAATCATTTCGGACAGTCGTGCGTTGACATAGCGACGACTGTCGGCCACCTGCGTGGCGGACAGTGGCTTCTTGGCTGGCGCCTGCGGTTGTCACGAGCGCCGCGAGCGCGTCACACACGACGCGATTGCTGCTCATTTCGAAACCCGCCACCATCTGCACGCACATTAGCGACCAGTGCCCGTCCGACCACGAAGTATGTGGGCTCCGCTCCAGCACCTCGGCCTCGCGCAGCAGGTCGGCGCCGGGCTCCTGCTGCTGCTCGCGGCCGCCGCCACCGGACAGTGGACGATCGAGCGCCTCACACGCGCCAAGCACGGCCCGGCGGCGCAAAGAAAGCTCCGCCCCAAGGGGACGCTCCCGGTGCTCTACAACACGCTGCAAGCCGTGGAGCACAACGACCGCTTCTTCGACTGGGTCACGGAGCAGAGCGAGCGGTTCGGCGCCACGCCGTTCTGGTTCCGCATCCTCGGCGTCCAGGACATCGCGTTCGTGAGTACCGTGGAGCACTTTGAGGACGTGCTCAAGACGCACTTCGAGGCGTTCGACAAGGGCCCGCGCATGAACGAGATCCTCGAGGACCTGCTCGGTGCCGGCATCTTCGGCGTCGACGGCCACAAGTGGGTGCACCAGCGCAAGACTGCGAGCAACCTCTTCTCGCTGCGCGCGCTCCGGGAATCGATGACCGAGAGCGTCCACAAGCACGCGCGCGTGCTCAACGCGATCTTCGAGCGCTCGGCGCGCGCGAACGAGCCGCTCGACGTCTTCCGGCTGCTCAACCGGTTCACGATCGAGGCGTTCGCGGAGATCGGCTTTGGCGTCGAGCTCGGGTCGCTCGAGACGGACGAGGAGCACCCGTTCCAAGCCGCCTTCGACGCGGTGCAGCGCGTCCTCTTTACGCGCTTCATGCGGCCGCGCTTCGTCTGGAAGACGCAGCGCGCGCTCGGCCTCGGCCGCGAGGGCGAGCTCAAGCAGCACATCAAGACCATCGACGACATGGTGCTCGGGATCATCAGCCAAGCGCTCAAAAACCGCAACGCGCTGGCCCAGACGGCCCGCGACGCGGACGCGAGCAGCAAGAAGGACATCGTGTCGCTCTTCCTCGACAACGTGAGCCACGACGCTGGCGGGGAGTTTGACCCCGGCTTCCTGCGCGACATTGTCGTCAACTTTCTCATCGCCGGACGCGACACGACCGCGCAGGCGCTCAGCTGGTTCTTCTACATGCTGAGCCAGCACCCGGACGTCGAGGAGACGATCCGCGCCGAGCTCGCGAGCAAGCTGCCCGAGCTGTGCGACGGCCGCATCTCGACGCCGTCCATGGAGCAGACAAGCGACCTGGTGTATCTGGAGGCAGCGCTGCGCGAGACGCTGCGGCTCTACCCGTCGGTGCCGTCGAACATCAAGTTCGCCAACCGCGACGTGGTGCTGAGCGACGGCACGCAGATCCGCAAGGGCGAGTCGGTCAACATCTCGACGTACGCGCTGGCGCGGATGAAGCGCGTCTGGGGCGAGGACGCGCGGGAGTTCAACCCGCAGCGCTGGATCGACCCGCGTACCGGCAAGCTCGTCCAAGTGTCGGCGTTCAAGTTCCCGTCGTTCCACGCCGGCCCGCGCACATGCTTGGGCATGAACCTGGCGATGATGGAGATGAAGATCGTCGGCGCGATGGTGCTGAGTCGGTTCCACCTGGCGCTCGAGCCTGGGCAGACGATCACGTACGACATTTCGCTCACGCACCCGATGAAAGGCGCGCTCATGATGCGCGTCGAGCAGCTCTAGTCGTCGTCGCCGTCGTCGTCAGAGTGGCCGGCCTCCCGCTCGGAGTGAAACAGTGTGCATTTCGTGCATTTCATGACTTTGATTATCACTGTGGCTTGTGTGTTGGTCTGGTCTGTGGCGCCTGGGGGTGGACGACCCGAGGACAGTGACACTATCACAGTGTGGCAACCTGACCTGACGGACCACTTCCCATTTCCTGATTTTGGGGTTTTCACACCAGTTTTTGACAGCGGCGCTTGATTTGATTTGCAATGATTGAGTGTGTGTGGACATGAGCAGCCGCGCGAGATGCGAGATGCTGATCTCTTCTTCCTTCAAGGCGTCACGGCGCCACCACCGCCTTCGTGCCCCACGACCACTCGAGGTGACTTCCCTTGAGACGACGAGAATACAAGAATCGAGTGGCCAATCAGTCGGCTTTTTGTGGACGAGAGTGCTGTCTATCTGTACCCAAAGACGGTTCGCCACCTTCACGCTTCTCCTCGAGAACATACATGCACGGTCCACAACATCTCCCGCCGCGACTGCGCTCACTCACCGATTCGCTCGGACGCGCACACGCAGTATTAGCAGCATGACCCGAAGAAGCGCGGAAGCACCCAGTCGCCTCTTCACTGGCGGCGCCGGCACCGCCGCTCCACCAGCACGCGACGCAAGTGAAGCGATTACGGCGCGAGGAGACCACTTGGCGGACGAGCCCGGGGACGTCGTTTTGGCGCTGCATGAGGCTGTGCGCCGCGGCCGCCGCGAGCTCATTCACCACCTCGTGCTCGAGTGCGGCGTGTCGGTGGACGCGCGGGATGCTAGCGGCTGGACGGCGCTCATGACGGCGATCGACCTCGGCGATGTGCGCATGGCGATGGCGCTCCTCTCGGCCGGCGCAGACGTCCGATTGCCCTGCGTCCGCCGCTATGGCTGCCTGAGCTGCGCGGTGGTGCTCTACGCACAGGATCCTCGGAAGCAGCGGGCGGAGATCGTCCGGCTGCTCGTGTCGAGAGGCGCGGACGTGCACGAGCAGCACGTCGAGACCGGCGAGACGCCGCTGCACCTCGCAGCGCGCTTCGAGAGCGTAGACGCGATGGCCGCTCTCCTCGAGCTCGGTGCCGACGTGTCCGCAGTCGACAACGACGACTGCACGGTAGTGGACGTGGCGGTCGACAACGGCTCGCTGAGTGTCCTCCAGTGGCTCGCCGAGCGAGGGTTGACCCAGGACTTTGAGCGAGCGAGCTCGCGACGGCGCAGTCCGCTGGCGAGAGCAGTGGCAGCGGGGCGAATGGACCTCGTGCGGGTCCTCGTCTCGAGTCATGACACGCGTCTGGCGCGCAGCAGACAAGCCGAGGGCTCACACGGAGCCGCTGCACACGAAGCGCTGGTGCGCAGGTACCGGTCCGAGGCACTCTACTGCGCGCTGCAGACCCGGCAGTTTGACATGATCGCCTTCCTCTGTGCTCACGGCGCGGACGCGGCGCTGATCGGCGCGGGCGTAGGGTACAAACACACGTCTGCGTTGCACATCGCGGTTAAGTACGGTTGCCTCGACATCGCCGAGTTCCTCATCGAGCACCAGCGCGCCGACGTCAACTACCGGAACCAGCGCGGCCGCACGCCGCTGCACGTCGCGGTCATCGAGAACCGTGGCGACGTTGCGAAGCTGCTGCTCATGCACGGCGCAGAGGTGGACGCAGTGTCCGCTTCCCGCATCGGGTTCATGGCGCACGAGACGATGGATCGGATGAATGCGCTGGAGCTGGCTGTGTGGCACAGCCACGACGCCATCGCAGGGCTGCTACTGCAGCACGGCGCGTGCGTCTACGACGTGGACTGCGCCGCCCGGCGGTTCGACAAGTTCCTCGGCGTCACGGACGCCGACGTGCACCGCACGCTGCTTGAGCAGGAGTGTTTGCTGATAGCGGCGCGGAGGATCTCGGTGTCCCCAGGAGCAATCGCCAGCTTGCGGAGAAACGCAGTGCTGCTGCCGTGTTGACTTGGATGCCTTTTACGCAGATGTAGTACGCGCCCAGCACGACGATCGTCAACGGTAGACGTTGGTGCCGAGGAGTGTACGGTGCTAGTTCGGTATGACCGGTTGAGCCGGTTTCTTTACCGGTAATGTCGACTGAGCCAGAACTTTTGGTAGTACCGATCTAGTACCGGCGTCAATTCCGGTTTATGTACCGGTTACTGTACTGGTGTTAATTCCGGTTCCAGTACCGGTTGTCGAACCGGTTTTTGTGGTAGTCGCTTCTTGTACCGGTTGGTAGTGTCGTAGCGGCGCACATGGAGAACGTTGGCGGGTACTTGAGTTGGCGAACAGTGGTTGGTGCAGCGGACACGTCGGCCGCGGCGCCGATACGCATGGCGGGCTCAGACGATGTGACTCTGAACTGCGGGGCGGCCTTCACAGGCTGGTCAGGCGTGGCGCCGCCTCGTACGGCAGGTACGTGAGCCACCCTGAACAGCAGCACCGGCAGGCGGTGCTTGTCACCTTGCAGCGCGGCTTGCGCGGAGGGCACGGATGGCACAGCGGGCAAATGGAGAGCGAGCGTGAGTGCTTGAGCGGGGTTGGGGTTAGCGGCGGGCTTGCGCGATTGAGCGTGCTTGAGGGTGGTGGTCGCGGTCATGGCGACTGGGCAATGAGAACGGGTGGGGAATGGAGCTTGGCTTGAGAGGGGAATGGCGAAATTGAATATGAGAGCTCCCCCCCCCCTTGCTGTGTGAGCGACTCTCGCCACAAGGCAAGAGAGAGAAGGCCTTCGCACGCCTTCTTTCTCCCAGTTGTGAAATAGTGCGAGTGCGCGCTCGCGCGTTTTGCCGCCCCAAGGGGAAACCTGGCCCAGCCGGCATCCGGACGGGCCGCGATATCCGGACGCTGCCGGAATTGCCGCTTTGCATATTGCATTTTGTAGGTTAGTGTACACCACACTTAGGATCAGATTATGATATTATTCGTTTTGGTAGGTTGCTCCCTATTAAGTTGGGGAGCAGGCCTTTTAAGGACCGGCCTCGCGGCTGGCCCAACAATACAGTCCTGAAATCTCCCTCATCCGCGCAAGTCCCTCCGGCCCGGGCCGCCCAAGGGAACGAT